>CAJHQP010000042.1:160000-394072 GCA_905132765.1 Moricandia arvensis
AACCTTAAATTCTAGAATTTAAATCTAATGACGATCAATGCTCCCCGGCAACGGCGCCAAATTTGACATGCACGTTTTTATTGTTCTAGCAAGGTATAAATATCTTAACCAAATAATTATCAAATTAACCCTAGTCTTAACACACACAATAATACTCTTGCGAAAAGAGATCAGGTGTAGTACTTAGGGATCAAATCCACAAAAGGCAATGTCACTCAATAGATTTCTTATTTCTAAAGATTAAGCTAGGTGAATATATATATATATATATATATATATATATATATTGGTGGCAAACAATCAGTTTAGGAAATATTCTTTATCAAGAAGTAGAGATGCAATATTGAAATATGATAAAACTGTAAATATGGAAATAATGCAAATATGGAAATATTCAAATAAACTAATTTGATGAAAATGTAAATATGCTAGATCTAGAGTTTCAAGCCTAATGGATTATAGTGGATAGGAAGCATATATATATATATATATATATATATATATATATGTAAATATACTAGAACTCAAATATTAACGATTCTGGCTCTTTTAACATTAACTCTCGTGTGCGAGCAAAAGGTAAGACCATCGATCGACGGCGAAGACCTGATGTCGATCGACGTTAAAATCATAAGGAAGTGTGAACGAGATTTTATAAGTCTTCCAGATTTATTAGACCAGCTCTCGCATGCGCCTAACAGTCTAGTTCAATGGAGTCTATTATGGCACATAATCTACTCCCGTCGTCCATGTCCTACTTTCGAGATCCTAGTTAGCTACTCTAGAATGCAAGCATTAAGCACAACTCAATTATTGGCCTAATCCATGATTGCTATCATGTAACCCAAGATCTAGTTGATGACTACTCAGACATAATCAAAGAAAGAACAATAGTCTGAATATAATGCATAGATAAAATATTGGGATTTCAATACAAATCTCCCTAAGGAGTTATGAATTTTTTCCCTTAAAAAATTAGAACTATAGAGCTATGTAAGTTGTGTCAAGCATTGCTTACGCTTGTACTTGCACCCCCTGCATTCTCCCAATACATAAGTATAAATATAAAACCCCTAAAACTTAGGTCAAAACTCGTCTAGGGCCTTCTTGTCATTTGTCATCTAAACATCGCCTTTTCAATCGGTTGTCTACGAGTTGGGTGTCGGTCAATAGAAAGTGTGCAGCGTTGATCAACCTTGGTCATTCATCATCGTTCGACTTCAAGGTTGTGTCGTCGATCGACTAAGGTCTTTTAAGATATTTATACTCTATAATGCAAGCATTAAGCACAACTCAATTATTGGGCTAATCCATGATTGCTATCATGCAACCCAAGATCTAGTTGATGACTACTCAGACATAATCAAAGAAAGAACAATAATCGGAATATAATGCATAGATAAAATGTTGGGATATCAATACAAATCTACCTAAGGAGTTATGAATTGTTTCCCCTAAAAAATTAGAACTATAGTGCTATGTAAGTTGTGTCAAGCCTTGCTTACGCTTGTACTTGTACCCTCTGCATTCTCCTAATACATAAGTATAAATATAAAACCCCTAAAACTTAGGTCAACACTCGTCCAGGGCATTCTTGTCATTTGTCATCTAAACTTGGCCTTTTCAATCGGTTGTCTACGAGTTGGGCGTCGATCAACGGAAAGTGTGCAGCGTTGATCGACCTTGGTCATTCATCATCGGTCGACTCCAAGGTTGTGTCGTCGGTCGACTACAGTCTTGTACTTCGGCTCCTCAAATAGTCAGCTACGGATTCTTCTCCTCTAAATGCTCCAAAAGCTCCAAGTATCTCCATATATCTCCAAAACATTCCTGGCCCTGTAATTACTCTTAAATATATCCTAGACACACATAAAAGACCCTATATAGAGCCTATAACATGGCCTAAAACTAGAAATAAATAGGCTATATCAATATCGATCAAAGGACACATGGATTCTTACTTAAGCAAGTGTTTGAACCACATGCAACCCTTATAATCCTTTTCCTCTCTTCTTTCTTCTATGATTTTTTGTATATCTCAAATTCAATGGACAATTATGCTGATATAGTTCATCTTGCTATCTCATTTTCGATTTAACTAACAAAGTCGTTGGCGAATTGTGGGGTCATCATTAATTTATTTACCCCTCGCTTCCAAAGTGTGTGATCATTCCTTTCTGAATTAGAATAATGGGGTCATCAGTAATTTACTTACCCCCTGCATCTTTCAGGAAATCATATCAATCTTTTCTTTTATAGATCTTGAAGAGAGAGAGAGAGAGAGACAAACAGACAAACAGACATTTATATATATATAGAGAGAGAGAGAGAAAGAGAGAGAGAGAGAAAGACAGAGAGACATAGAGAGAGGGAGACAGAGAGAGAGGCAGAGAGAGAAAGAGAGAGAGACAGAGAGAGAGAGATAGAGAGAGAGAGAGAGAGAGAACCCTAAATCCTAAAATTAAATCTAATGGCGATCAATGCTCCCCGGCAACGGCGCCAAATTTGACAGGCTTGTTTTTATTGTTCTAGAAAGGTATAAATATCTTAAACAAATAATTATCAAATTAACCATAGTCTTAACACACACAATAATACTCTTGCCAAAAGCGATCAGGTGTAGTACTTAGGGATCAAATCCACAAAGAGTAATGTCAAACAATATATTTCTTATTTCTAAATATTAAGCTAGGTGAATATATATATTGGTGGCAAACAATCAGTTAAGGAAATATTTTTTATCAAGATGTAGAGATGCAATATGGAAATATGAGAAAAATGTAAATATGGAAATAATGCAAATATAGAAATATTCAAAAAAAACTAATTTGATGAAATGTAAATATACTAGATCTAGGGTTTCAAGCCTAATGAATTATAGTGGATATGAAGCACATATATGTAAATATACTATAACTAAAATATTAACGATTCTGACTCTTTTAACTTTAACTCTCGTATCCTTGCAAAAGGAAAGACCATCGATCGACGGCAAAGACCTGATGTCAATCGACGTTGAAATCAGAAGGAAATGTGAACGAGATTTGTTAAGTCCACCAGATTTATTAGACCAGCTCTGGCATACGTCTAACAGTCTAGTTCAATGGAGTTTATTCTGGCACAGAATCTACTCTCGTAGTCGTCCATGTCCTACTTACGAGATCCTAGTTAGCTACTCTAGAATGCAAGAATTAAGCACAACTTAATTATTGGGCTAATCCATGATTGTAATCATGCAACCCAAGATCTAGTTGATGACTACTCAGACATAATCGAAGAAAGAATGATAGCCTGAATATAATGCATAGATAAAATACTGGAATTTCAATACAAATCTCCCTAAGGAGTTATGAATCTTTTCCCTTAAAAAATTAGAACTATAGAGCTATGTAAGTTGTGTCAAGCCTTGCTTACTCTTGTACTTGCACCCTTTGCATTCTCCCAATACATAAGTATAAATATAAAACCCCTAAAACTTAGGTCAAAACTCGTCCAGGGCATTCTTGTCATTTGTCATCTAAACTTGGCCTTTTCAATCGGTTGTCTTTGAGTTGAGCGTTGATCAATGGAAAGTGTGCAGCGTTGATCGACCTTTGTCATTCATCATCGGTCGACTCCAAGGTTGTGTCGTCGATCGACTACAGTCTTGTACTTCGACTCCTCAAATAGTCAGCTACGGATTCTTCTCCTTTAAATGCTCCAAAATCTCCAAGTGTCTCCAAAACATTCATGGACCTGTAATTACTCTAAAACATATCCTAGACACACATAATAGACCCTATATAGAGCCTATAACATGGCCCAAAACTAGAAATAAATAGGCTATATCAATATCGATCAAAGGACACATGGATTCTTACTTAAGCAAGTGTTTGAACCACATGCAACCCTTATAATCCTTTTCCTCTCTTCTTTCTTCTCTGAATTTTTGTATATCTCAAATTCAGTGGACAATTATGCTGATATAGTTCAGCTTGCTATCTCATTTTAGATTTAACTAACAAAATTGTTGGCGAATTGTGGGGTCATCATTAATTTATCTACCCCTCGCTTCCACAGTTTGTGATCATTCTGAATTAGAATAATGGGGTTAACGATAATTTACTTACCCCCTGCATCTTTCAGGAAATCATATCAATCTCTTCTTTTATAGATTTTGAACAGAGAGAGAGAGAGAGAGAGAGAGAGAGAGAGAGAGAGAGAGAGAGAGAGAGAGAGAGAGGGAGACAGAGACAGACAGACAGAGAGACATAGAGTGAGATAGTGAGACATAGAGAGAGACAGAGAGAGAGAGAGAGAGAGATAGAGAGAGAGAGAGAGAGAAAAAGAGAGAGAGAGATACAGAGAGATAGAGAGGGGGAGAGAGAGAGAGAGAGAGAGAGAGAGAGAGAGAGAGAGAGAGAGAGAGAGAGAGAGAGAGAGAGAGAGAGAGAGAGACATAGAGAGAGACAGAGAGAGAGACAAAGAGAGAGGGAGACATAGAGAGAGATAGAGAGAAAAGAGAGAGAGCGAGAGAGAGAGACAGAGAGAGAGAGAGAGAGAGAGAGAGAGAGAGAGAGAGAGAGAGAGAGAGAGAGAGAGAGAGAGAGAGAGAGAGAACCCTAAATCCTAGAATTTAAATATAATGGCGATCAATGCTCCCCGGAAACGGTGCCAAATTTGACATGCTTGTTTTTATTGTTCTAGCAAGGTATAAATATCTTAAACAAATTATTATCAAATTAACCCTAGTCTAACACACAAAATAATACTCTTGCCAAAAGAGATCAGGTGTAGTACTTAGTGATCGAATCCACAAAGAGCAATGTCACACAATAGATTTCTTATTTCTAAAGATTAAGCTAGGTGAGTATATATATTGGTGGCAAACAATTAGTTAAGGAAATATTACTTATCAAGAAGTAGAGATGCAATATGGAAATAATGCATATATGAAAATATTAAAATAAACTAATTTGATGAAAATGTAAATATGCTAGATCTAGGGTTTCAAGCCTAATGTGTTATAGTGGTTAGGCAGCACATATATGTAAATATACTAGAACTTAAATATTAACGATTCTGACTCTTTTAACATTAACTCTCGTATGCGAGCAAAAGGAAAGACCGTCGATCGACGGTGAAGACCTGATGTCGATCGACGATGAAATCAGAAGGAAGTGTGAACGAGATTGATAAGTCCACCAGATTTATTAGACCAACTCTCGCATGCGCCTAACAGTCTAGTTCAATGGAGTCTATTCTGGCACAAAATCTACTCTCGTAGTCGTCCATGTCCTACGTTCGAAATCCTAGTTAGCTACTCTAGAATGCAAGCATTAAGCACAACTCAATTATTGGGTTAATCCATGATTGCTATAATGCAACCCAAGATCTAGTCTGAATATAATGCATAGATAAAATATTGGATTTCAATACAAACACTACAGGAAATGTGGTTAGTAAAAGCGGACGAAAAACGCTATGCGTATGTTTTAATAACGCTTCTTAAAATGCTCTGACAACGCCCGTTATAATAGGTCCGACAGTTTTAATAACGATTTTTGTGTTTGCTATAGTTAACCTTAAAACAATAGCGATAACGTTTATACAATTGTTAATATATATAATAACGTTGTACACATGTTTTTAAAACTTATTAATTTGATTTTTCCAAAAGCAAATATAGTTAAGTTTTCGTGTTATTAATTAGGTTTTAAATTATTGAAAATTTAATTAATAAATGTTTCATGTTATTAACTTGTTTAGTTAAACAGAGAACTCATTTATAATTTTAAAATAAAATTTATTTATTAATTAAAAAAAATTTAAAACCAAAACCTAATTAATCAAACCTAAACAAACCAAAACCTAATAACCAAACAGAAAATTAAACCAAAACCTAAATCTCTACACTGTCGTCTCCCTCCCATCGTCATCTTCCTCCTCCATCGCTGTTCTGTCTCATCTTCCTTCTTCTTCTTGTTAGGCTTCACCTACACCACCACCACCACTAGATTTCTCTGCCATCTCCGACTTAAACCTCTGTAGGCACAGCAGACTGGATACGCCTTGTCCAGCTTATCTGCAACAGACATCAATAAACACTCAAACCTTGTTCACAATCAGAGCATGTAACGAAGCTAGGAGCAAAGCAACAAAACTCACATAGCTTTCTCAATCAAAGATGAAACTAAACCAGATGGAGACTAATGTTTTTAATATGAAGATCAAGTCTTTGCAAGTCGAGAAAGAGAAACTCAAGGCTCAGTGTTCTGAGTATTCAAAAGTTGCGTTGGAGCTGGATTTGGCTAAGTCTGAGGTTCATGTGTTGAAGAAAATCTCAACATCAAAACACACCAGCGTGTAGATCAGCTCTTGTCTCTTCAATAACGAGTTGTCAAGCTGCCAGAAGATGAGATCAAGGCTAGTTTACCAGTTCCTGGTGCAGAGAAGATTCCGGCGACGCTTCTTCACCAAAGCCAGCGCTTTAACTCGATTCGCCTCGTTCTTGTAATCCGAACATCTTTCACTCAACCGTGACCAAATAATCAGAGGGACCATGCTTCACTGATGATAAATCAGAGGAAAGCTTAGATCAGATGGAAGCGGAATCTTTGCCGGACCGTATGAACGCCGACTCTACTGAATCCATTCCAAAAGATCTAATAAATCCCATCACAACTCTTCTTCTCTTAGCAAAGAAGCTTTACCTTATGCGAAGATGGCTATTATAAGATTGGTAAAGACTGAAACTTGTTGAAAAAGAAGTAAAATTGATTCAAGAAACAGAGTATCCAATCATAAGGTCAACAAAATAAAAATGAAGAAATGTGAAAGATGTTGAAAATCTTTATTAACTTCAAAAGCAAATCGAAAAAAGGATTTAACTTTAAGAACACGATTCGATTTGTTTTTGAAACACAACAAAACTTCGCCGAACGAAGAAAAATCCGCAAAGGCAAGTAAAACTAGATCTAAACAGATCGAAATAAAAAACAAAATTTTTTTTTTTATCTATAAAGACCAAATATAGAACCAAAAACTTTCATCTCTTCTTCCTCCGTTAAAGATCCAGGGAGAGAGAACGAGGGTAAGAGAGAGAAAGTCTCTCTCTCTTCTTAAACACGAGATCTGTTCAGATTTCAAAAAATATATTTTTTTAAGGAACAATGAATCTCAACCGTTGATTCAATATCATCCAAGGGTGCAAATAGTGATCGAAGCCAAACCAATAGAAAAGAAGGACGCATATAGATAAAAGATTGATTTTGGACCTTTGATTTAAATCAATCAATGGCTCAAAAAAAAACAATACCAAAATAGTCTTTTTAATTATTATAAAATTATTGAAACTTCAAATAATTTGATATCATAATTTAAAATTTAAAATCTGAATTTTGAATTTAAAATTTGAAGTTGTGTGTTGATTAAAATATTAAAATTTAAGATATAATGTTTTATGATATAGGTTAATATGAGTTATGTGGTTTAGGGTAAAGATTTATAATTAAGTATATAGTTTGAGTTTTAGAATGTACATGGAGTTTGAGTTTAAAATATATATTATACATTTAAAAAGTTTAGAGTATGACTTTGTATGCAAAGTTTAATTTTGGGGTTTAGGGTATCAAATTAGGCTGTAGATTAAAGATTTAGTATTTGAGTTTTAGATATTAAATTTGAGAATAAATTTTAAAATTATTAAATTTTTGATTTAAAGTTTAAAACTGAAGTTATATTATGAAAAGATTGAAATTCCAAATTTTATGTAGAGGTTAGGGTCTAAACCCTATATCTTAAACACAACCTTTAAAACTTAATGATTTTTTTTTTATTTTAATCTCATATTTGAAGTTTAAATTTGATGTTAATATTTTGTAAATATAGATGAAATATTTTAATTTTTAAACATAACGTTTTGATAAATCTCATTTATTTGAATAATATTTAATAATGTATTAGACTTTTATATATAACTTTTATATTCCACAAATTATCCAAATTACATAATTTTTTATAGCATAACTTATCCAAAATATATATATATCAAGTCTAATACTAACTCAAGCACTTTGCCACTAGTCTTCAACAGCTCCAAATTTTAAATAATTTTTAAACATGTGCTAAATATGTTTTTATACACGTTTTCTAAAACTAGTTTAAAGCAAGACGTTTTAAACAACAAACATCAAAACAATAACGTCTTGCTGTTTCCCTTTTCTATCATTTTTTTTCTTCTCTCGACTTCTTTACAGTTTTATCTAGAGGCTAAACAAACATATTATTTGACGTGTTATAATACATAGAGAACGTAGAAGACCAAGTAGGAAACAAGTTCCTGCTACACATAATTTATTGTTAAAGTAGCAGAAACAGCAACAACGAAGAGGTTTGCCTTTGTGCTAATTGACTGAGAACCGATCCTTTCCCTATGCAACCTCTTGAATTAGCTATAATTATAGAAGTAGACGAACGAAGAAACAAAGGACTGCATGTTCTTAGTCCCTAGGCCTTGATAGAGTGAGAGAACGTTTCCTGAAGAAACAGCTTCCCAAAAGTCATATGATGTGTCTGTAAAGGTTACAATAAAACAGCTTTAGAATAACTCTTAACAACAACCACATATTAATTTTGACATTTTCAAATTTATTGAGCAATCGTAAAAGAATGTTATTTTACAAATCAAATTTTAAATATAACTTTATAAATATCAATTGTCATTCTTTTGTTAATCATCCTCCTTCTTCATTGATAAAAATATATTGAATGAAGTATAAACTGCAAATTGATTTATAACTCAGGCTCATCCTTTAGTGCTTTTTATCGTCATAGAGATTAGAGACTACAACTCGAAAGTACATTTATGAGCATTATTATATAAATTTAAATAATTAAATTCTTTAAGGGTTACGTTTATTATTTAGGGTATATAGTTTGTAATTTATGTTTAATATTGAAGTTTAAAGTTTGAAAATATTAGTCTTGGTGTTTTAAGGTTGTATTTTAAGTTTAGGGTCGAAGATTTAGGGTTTAGGATTTTAAGGTTTAGGATTTAGGATTTAGGGTTTTAAGGTTTAGGATTTAGGGTTTTAAGGTTTAGGGTTGAGAAACGAAATGGAATGAGAGGGAAAGTGAAAAAATGAGTATGAGAGGGAAAATGGAATGAGAGGAAAAATGGAATGAGAGGGAAAATGGAATAGGAGGGAAAATGAAAAAAATAGGTATTTGTTTTTTTCACTAAGAATGGCGGAAAAATGAATTATTTTTTGCGTCAATTATGCATAGCGCTTCAAAATTGACAGTGCTATGTATACTACGCTTCTAAAAGGAATTTACAGAATTGAAATCGGAACAACTAAATATAGCGTTTTTATTTTCACAAACGCTATCTAAAACTAAGAGGTATGTCAACTATAGCAGAATCGAAAAAAACCCTATCCTACTCTGCTATTAATACCTACATTTCCTGTAGTGAAATCTCCCTAAGGAGTTATGAATCTTTTCCCCTAAGAAATTAGAATCATAGAGCTATGTAAGTTGTGTCAAGCCTTGCTTACGCTTGTACTTGCACCCTCTACATTCTCTCAATACATAAGTATAAATATAAAACCCCGAAAACTTATGTCAAAACTAGTTCGGGGCATTCTTGTCATTTGTCATCTAAATTTGGCCTTTTCAATCGGCTGTCTACGAGTTGAGCGTCGATCAATGGAAAGTGTGCAGCGTTGATCGACCTCGGTCATTCATCATCGGTCGACTCCAAGGTTGTGTCGTCGATCGACTACAGTCTTGTACTTCGACTCCTCAAATAGTCAGCTACGGATTCTTCTCCTCTAAATGCTCCAAAAACTCCAAGTATCTCCATATATCTCCAAAACGTTCGTGGACCCGTAATTACTCTAATACATATCCTAGACACACATAATAAACCCTAAATATAGCCTATAACATGGCCTAAAACTAGAAATAAATAGGCTATATCAATATCGATCAAAGGACACATGGATTCTTAATCAAGCAAGTGTTTGAACCACATGCAACCCTTATAATCCTTTTCCTCTCTTCTTTCTTCTCTGAATTTTTGTATATCTCAAATTCAATGGACAATGATGCTGATACAGTTCATCTTGCTATCTCATTTTCGATCTAACTAACAAAGTTGTTGGCGAATAGTGGGGTCATTAGTAATTTATCTACCCCTCACTTCCAACATTGTGTGATCATTCCTTTGAATTAGAATAGTGGGGTCACAGGTGATGTACCTACCCCTCTGCATGAAACCGTAAAAACTGTCTAAGATTCCCTCATCTGATCATCCCTCTTATTGTTAGCTCTGTTAGACAATAAAAAAATCAAGTTAAAGTGACAAGCAGCGATAATAAACGTGAGTCTAATAAAAATTCAACAATGTAAACAACATAAATAAATAAGTCATGCGTGAGTCTGAAATAAAAATATAAGGGAGGAGAGTAAAAACGTAGACTATTCGTCGTCGGTGGTATCCATGTCTGTTTGGCATAGTGGTGCTGGAGCGGCTGGTCGATACCTCGCCCTGGTACGTGGACGGCTAAAGCACTGGCACCGAGTGATAGCCTCCAACCTGCCACATATAGCCTGAAGTGCTCCCACCACGAATCGCTGGAAGTCTCTGTGATCGTGAGTGGGGATCTATGGAATCTGCGGGAAAGCTGGTGGAGGTGCTGCTGCCTGGTCCCCAGTGGGCGCGTGGGCTGCCCCGAGTCCTCCTCTGTGCCGGATACGAACGGGTGCCTTGCGCACGAAGCGCTCGTCTGGTCTGAATGCGAGGCGCGCAGGGGTATCAGCAAGATATGTCACACCGAGCGCCGGGAGCTCTATAATGTGGGGCCCCGTCTCATCTACGAAGGACCATAGGCGTCCTTCCTTCAGCCAACCTTCCCTCGTCCAGTGAGCCTCATCCAGGTATTCGAACTCAAACTCCATGGAGGCTCCCTGAAGGCTGATACCGAGGTGTAGAAAGATTGGTGTTAGGAGACTCCCTACTGTCTCCTTATTCCTGTCGGATCCCTTGAAGGGTTTCCCCTTCCGGGATACTAAGTGCTCGGCAAAAACGGCTCCGAAGTTCACCATCTGGTCCCTCACAAGAGGTGCGAAGGCCTCGTCATCTAGCTCAACCAGGCCCCTGACTGACTCATACAACAGTTTGAGCTCCTGAACCCTCAGCTTGTTGGGATCTATCTTGTACAACAAGGTGTAGGCAAGGATCTTCAGAAAGTAGCGTAGGGACGGGTGGCAGACATCTGTCTGCGTGGTCATGCTGGAGTCGAAATGACCTGTCCCAATGAGCTCCCAAAAGGTGGTCTGACCAGGAAAAGGAGGGACAGTGCAGCCAAGGTAGTCAGGGTTGTTAAACACGTAGACGCGGCAGAGGTCGGGATGGTGATGCGGTACCTGATTCCCCTAATCATGAAGGTCAAGTAGGCCTCGGTGGCCCTCTTCGCCCTTGAGTTCTGATAGATAAATCGAACTGTGGCCAAGAACTGCCGGACCAGGTCGGGGTAGAGCGGATGTGGTGCAATAGCCATGGTCCCCATACCAAGCTCCCTCATCATGTCACGAATGTTATATCGGAGCTTCAGCTTGTTCAAGACGTCTCGGTAGACGAACCTGGTGAGATTGATAGAAATGCCTTGCCAGGCATTATAGTAGAGGCTGTCATAGTCGTCCCAGTCCTGGGACACGACTCTGTGGGTACACACCCCAGAGGCTACAACTGCCTTGGGGTCGGGGTAAAACGTGTCTATCAAATCCCCTTCCTCCTTAGGCCATGGTGCGCGGTACGGAGGTCCCGATGGTTCAGAACTAAAACCACAAACATCAAAACGCGCCTTGGCTCTCTCTCGCTCATCTGCAACAGCAAGACAAACGAGAATCAGCGATTAGTCAAGTCGAAGCTATTCGTCGATCAACGGACCCTCATGGGCGCCGATCGATGGTTGATCGCGACTGATACGAGATTTTCATCTCCCAAATCAGAACAAGGATCATGCAAACAACAACCACAAGTTTTTGACAACTCCTATTCTAGTAATCCATCACCCTAAAACATTCTAAATTCCAATCTATACCCCCCCCCCCCCCGAAAATTGATTTTTCTCTCAATCCCTAGAAACTCCCTAAATAAAAAATTCAAAACCATACCTTGAAGTTCGGTTGATTTAGTGACCTAAAAAGATAGATCGGTTGGGTCAAAAACGAGCAAAATCAAACAAGAATTTAGGGAGAAATCACCTCTTGAAAATCGGTGGGTTTTGGCGGTTTTGAAAAATGTTTATGAAAAAGGTTCAGTCAAGCTTATACACTCGACGCTGCACCGTTGATCGATGACACTTAGGTGGCGTCGATCGATGACACTTAGGTGGCGTCAATCGATGACACTTAGGTGGCGTTGATCGATGGTCGATCCATATATCTCATTTTCCTGCATAACTACTATATATATATATATATTTTTTCATTTTTAATGTATTTTATTTTGTTTTTAAAACTTAAAATCATATAAGATAAAATTAGATATTCACAAGTGAGTTGCCTCCCACTAAGCACTTGTTAAGGTCGTAAGCTTGACGGAAAGACTGGGCTCGTCAATCGATATTTGGCATCTCTAGACACGTGGTCTAAGGATGCGGAATTTCAGCTCTAGCCCAGTAATGCTTTACTCTTTGCTCATTCACCATGAAGTCTTCGACTTTTGAATTAGTCAGGACAATCTCCCCGTGAAGTGTACCTTCTTTCCCGGTGAAGGGACCGGACCAACGAGAATGTAATTTCCCTGGAAACAGAGTTAACCGAGAGTTGTACAGGAGTACTTGGTCCTTAGGTGTGAAATGGCGAGAAATGATTTTCTTGTCGTGATAGGAGTTAGTTCTCTCTTTGTACAATTTAAAGTTCTCATAGGCGTGATACATGATCTCATCGAGTTTGTTCAATGGGATAAATCTCCTTTCAGCAGCGTGTTTATCATCAAAGTTTGTTGTTTTGGTGACCCATTCTGCTTTGTGCGCTAGCTCAACTGGAGATGGCATATTTTTCCAGAGGGTAAGTGGAACGGTGTGGTTCCTAACGTTGTCTTAAATGCAGTTCGGTAAGCCCAAAGTGCGTTTTCCAATTTTAAAGATCAGTCTTTTTGGGTTGATCCTACCGTCTTTTCTAAGATTTCGTTGATTTGTCGGTTGGATACTTCTACTTGTTCACTATCTGAGGATGATACGGTGTCGCTACTCGATGGTGAACTCCATATCTCTTGAGTAAGTTTCCGAACACTCTATTAATAACGTGGGTACCTCTGTCACTTATTACGATTCGTGGAACTCCAAATCGTGGGAAGATTATACTCTTGAAAAGGTTCACGACTATTGCAATGTCATTTTTGGAGTGGCATTGCTTCAACCCATTTGGATACGTAGTCTACGGCGACTAATATGTATTTGTTTTCGTGCGAAGAGGGGAAAGGGCCCATAAAGTTGATGCCCCAGCAATCAAACACTTCAACTTCAAGTATGAAATTCTGCTCCATTTCGTGTCTCTTTGTGATTTTTCCTCTCCTTTGACAGGGGTCGCACTTTGCTATGTATGCTTGAGCATCACGAAACATGGTTGGCCACCAAAAACCCGACTGTATGATTTTTGACACAATCTTGAAACTGGCAAAATGTCCGGGATATTTGGATTTGTGACAATGATACAATTATATGCGGCTTTGTTTTCAGTAACGCATCGTCTGTATATGACGTCAAAACAATGTTTGTAAGGTATGGTTCGTCCCAGTGATATCTCTAGATTTCTTTCTGAAATTTCCTTTTGTGGTATCCTTTAAATAGTTCTGGTTCTATGTCAGCTGCAATATAGTTCACTATAACAGCGTACCAAGGTCTATCGAAGGTTTTCATAGCAAACACCCCCTGACGTAAACTTCTACCTCCGGGAGAATCACTGTTTGGTGTTAAAGGATCGAATCTAACAATTGCATTGTGCGGAATGTCCGTCTCGCGGTGCTCTTCAAGATGACCATCGATCGACAGTTTTCCTCACCCGTCAAACGCACATGACCAACGAAGGTTGATTCTGCGTGGTAGACATTTTCTATAGGTAGGAAATCATCAATGGGGATGTCGTCTTCAACTCTTATTCGAGATAGGTGATCTGCGATTCTGTTTTCGACTCCCATTTTATCCTTGACTTCTATGTCGAATTATTGTAAGAGGAGAATCCATCTAATAAGCCTAGGTTTTGCGTCCTTTTTATTCATTAAGTATTTCGGGGCGGCATGGTCAGTATAGACGCCACTTTTGAACTGAATAGATAAGAGCGTAATTTTTCGAAGGCGAACACCACGGATAGTAATTCTTTTTCTGTTGTCGCATAGTTTTGTTGTTCATCATCGAGATTCCTACTAGCATAATATATAGCATGCAGCTTCTTGTTCTTTTTCTGACCGAGTACAGCGCCCACAGCGAAATCGTTGGCGTCACACATAATTTTGAAAGGTAAACTCCAATCTAGAGCTTGCACAATCGGAGCAGATACGAGGGCTGATTTGATTTCTCTGAAAGCTGCCAGACCTCGGGTGTGAAGTCAAATTTTGTTTCTTTACATAGGAGCACTGTGAGAGGTCTAGCTATCTTGCTAAAATCTTTTATGAATCTTCTATAAAATCCAGGGTGTCCTAAAAATCTTCTGACGTCCTTCATGTTGGTGGGTGGCGGTAGACTTGGCATTACCTTGATCTTGACTTTGTCCACCTCGATATCGGCTGCTGAGATTTTTGTCCCAAAATGATTCCACTGTTGACCATGAAATAACACTTTTCCCAGTTTAGGACTAGATTTTTTTTCGCATCGTGCCAACACCTTACACAGGTTATCTAGGCATGTTTTGAAATCAGGACCGTAAAATGAGAAATCGTCCATGAAAACTTCCATGGAGTCTTTGATCATGTCATTAAATATAGAAATCATACACATTTAGATTGTTGCAGGAGCATTACATAGTCCAAAGGGCATTCTACAATAAGCAAACGTTCCATAAGGACAAGTGAAAGTGGTCTTTTCTTGATCTTCAGGATGTATGGGAATTTGAAAAAATCCTGAATACCCGTCGAGAAAACAATAGCATTGGTAGCATGTGAGCCTTTCTAACATCTGATCGATAAAGGGGAGAGGAAAGTGATCCTTTCTTGTGGAAGCGTAAGCTTTTTGTTATCGATACATATTTTGTGTCCGGTCACAGTCCTCATTGGGATCAATTCATCTTTATCGTTTTTCACCACAATGATTCCTCCCTTCTTTGGGACAACATGAACTGGGCTGACCCAGTAACTATCTGATATCGGGTAGATAACACTTGCTTTCAGAAGTTTCATGATTTTCTTTTTGACCATTTCTTTCAGATTAAGGTTTAAGCGTCTTTGATGTTCAATAGATGATTTTGATTCATCGTCCAGGTGTATCCTATGCATGCATAAATTTGGGAAAATCCCTGGAATATCATCTAAAGAATAGCCGATATCTTTGCGATGTTTTCGCAACTTGTTGAGTAGAAGAACTTGCTCTCCGCTATTAAGCTTGGCGTTGATGATAACGGGATAGGAGTTTTCATAAAGGAAGGCATATTTATGTCCAGCTGGGAGCATTTTAAGCTCAACCTTTGGCGCTTTCTCCTTACTCCAGTCGCCGGGAACTGAAGGCTGTTGATTGATGGTAGATTATGTCCGTCGATCGACGCTAGTCGATATATCAATTTTTTCAACATCAACATGCATAACTTCTTTGGCTGCATCCATCAATCTTGCATATTCTTCAACTCGATTATCCAACGCGAAGATTTTGCTTTCTGGAGATGTGATTGCTCTATCGAAAGGGTCATTAGAACACATATCGATGAATGACTCTTCAGCTACTTCAGAAAGATGATCTATATGGTAGGCTTGACCGTCGACCAAGGGTAACCTTTTCCATGTCAAACAGCATCGGTAAATTACTGAGATTGAAACATATGTGTCCTTCTCTAACGTCAATGATCGCTCTGGTCGTAGCAAGAAATGGTCTTCCTAAAATTAGAGGATTTTTCGGTTGCTGCTCGTATCGCAGTACCACGAATTCTGTAGGTTTAAGATAGTTGTTAATGCGGATAGGCACATTTTAAAGTACACCGTCTGGAACTCTAGTGGATCTATCGGCTAAAAAGATAGTGATCCCTGTAGACCAGAGTTGAGTTAGCCCGAGGGCAATTGTAACCGAGTAAGGCATCAAGTTTACACTAGAGCCTAAATCACAGAGTGATCTTTGAAATCTCTCATTGAGGATGGTGCAATTTAAGACAAAGATATTGGGATCAGGAAGTTTAGCTGAAGTATCTCCTTGAATAATAGCATTCACTTCCTCAGAGACCATCATTATGCTATGTTCTTGTTCACTGAATCCTCTTGACACTGCATCTTTCACATATTTCTTGATTGAAGATGATACAAGTATAGCATCACTAAGTGGCATCTCGATGATTAGTTTGTCGAAGGCCTTCTTGGATATCGCTCGATCCAACTGCTTCTATGCTTCCGCATTATTACCAAGGAATAGGATCTCTATGGTAAAACCCAGTTTAACTGGTTCGGCTAATCTTGAATTGGGGGTTACGCGTTGGTCGACTCTAGGTGCAGAACGTCGATCGACGGTTTTTTCGGTCTGTCGATCGATTCCAGTTGCAGCATGTCGATTGATGGTATCACGATCCTCTGCTTCTGTCTCTTTCGAGTTTGCTGGTAATTCCTCTAGGTCGTCAGCGTGGTCTGAAATTCCTGTTTCGGGAATAATTCAGGACTATGCGTGTCAACATGAACGGGTTTTGATTTTTTTTCTCCTCCTGCGCAATTCTAGTGAATTTATCAATAGTAATGCTTTCTTTTGCGCCGCGAGTTAATCATTTTCCACTTCTTAGGATTACAACATTAACATGACTCCTAGAGTTGGTATCTGTCATACTAGGCATGACGCCGCCTTCTCTTCTGATAAACAGAGTTTTATTTGCTAATTGATTGTCGATTCTCTAATTTGATCACCCAGAGTTCTGAATTTCTTCGTCATTTCCGAGTATATTAAGTCCAATTTATTGTCGAGGTCGGCAGCTACCTTACGATTTCCTGTGAATACTTGATCCATTCTTGATTTAGAATTTCTTTCACGTTCTTGCACAGTTTCATCATAGTTGCTTGAGAAACTACCAATGTTTTCCCCAAATTTATGATCGCTTCAGATTATCACATCTGTGAATTCAACTCGTCTTTCACTCTCGGCAGAAATATCACCTTTCTCGTCATTTTGTTCTGATTGAATGTGTTTTCCTAGGAGAGCTGCTACTGCAGCTAGAGTCTTCTCAACTAGGACAAGATGCTTCTCTTCTGCGGACATTGATGGTTCCTTCCTTTCAGTATCCTTCCTCTCAAATGCCTCACCTAAAACTACATTTTCAATCAGCCTTTTAGCGTCCTGAGGATTTCAAGTACCGAAGTTCCCCTCGATGGCTGTATCCAAGATAGTTTGATAGTCTTGGCTTAGCCCTCAATAAAAGGTGTTGATAAATTGGGGTTCTAAGAAACCATGGTGTGGGCATGCGAACTGGAAGTCTTTGAACCTTGCCCACACATATTTAAAAGATTCATGGTCACCTTGAAGGAATGTCGCAATTTCTCTCCTCGCTTTCTAGTATCTTTCTTCGCTGAAGAAGTGATTAAGAAAAGCGTTTCTATATCTTTCCAGCAGTTTAAGGATCCTGGTGGTAGAATATTTAGCCACCTTATGGCTTCCCCTACTAGTGAAAAAGGAAAAAGCTTGCAACGGTTGAAGTCGTCAGACACCACGTCTTGCAGGAGCTCGATGTGATCGTTCAAATGTTCAGTGGGAAAACCACTGAATGGTTTCTTACTTAAATAGGAAATGTATTCAACGTTAAGATCATCGTTTCCCGTATAGCTGACCTATTGTAATAGGTTCTGTTGGGGTTTAAGTATTCGAGCACAGGTAGTTTATTTTTTAATCTCATTTT
Organism: Moricandia arvensis; assembly: GCA_905132765.1. Classification (NCBI taxonomy): domain Eukaryota; kingdom Viridiplantae; phylum Streptophyta; class Magnoliopsida; order Brassicales; family Brassicaceae; genus Moricandia; species Moricandia arvensis. Next base: position 178,058 of record CAJHQP010000042.1, read on the forward strand.
GTTGAGATCTAGTATTTTGATCAGGGATTTCAGTCCCCTGTTTATTAATGATTTGGCTTGCTACGTTACGTTCGTGATCATTTAGATCCTTTAAAAGATCTTTATCATTAATAAATTCAGTATAGGCAGACTTACCTGCTTCTGACTGATCGGCGTCGATCGATGGCAGTAGTAGAATGTCCCCCGACGTTGTTGGACTAAAGGCGATCGATGTTGAAGGATCTCCATCGATCAACGCTTGACGTCCAGAGTCCATATTCTCTTCAAAAGGTACATGTTTCATCAGGAATATGAAAATAATAGGTTAGCAACAATAAAAATAAAATTCTAAACTTTATCGTAAACTAAATCTAATGGCAATAAGAAAGAGTCCCCGGCAACGGCGCCAAATTTTATGTAACTTTTATTGTGCACTCTCAAATTAAACCTATGAGCTACTTTAATCTTTCAAATAAGAGGTTCAGTGTAGTACTTAGGGACCGGATCCATAGAGACTCTAAGATCACACAATAGATTTCTTGTTTCGAAATAAACCTAGATGAAAGTATAGATTATGAGTGATGAATCAAGGATTGGTTCGGTTTGTAATGATTAATATGAAAGATTAGAGTTAGGGGAACTCTTGGGTAGACTAGGCAATGCAAACTAATGGACTAATAAGGGTTTTAGTGAAGCTCTCGTTCTGAACTCAAACTTAAGGTTTAGACTAAGTAGCTATCGCGAGTCTTAACGGAATGTCGACCGACGGCCAATGTGTGGCTTCGATCGACACTAATTCTAAACAGAAGTGATTGATTAGTTTGATGTGTTCTCTAATTATCTAGTTCAACTTTTGTTTGTTACTAGTGTTTTAGACTGTTTAAGACATGTTTCAGGGTATAACCAAGCTCCCGCTTGTGCTATAACATCCTATAGTCTAAGGTTGAAGTGATCAAATTCAACTTAGCATTAAGATCTACTTAAACAAAGAACTAGTTAGAATAATCCTTACAATTTCATCATAATAGCAACCAATTAACTATCCTAGAAGAATCCTAAATCTAACAAATAGACTACTCAGATATGATTGAAATAAATATGATGAATAGATAAATAAATTGCATATAGAACAACAATAATGAAACAAGGAAGTTCAAGATCTTAGTCTGATAATCGAATAGATCTCTCTCTCCAAAGGTAGTCGTAAAGGTTGCAAGTACAAAAAGAGTTGTGTAAGAAATGGTGTCTTGCAAGACAACTAAATAACCTAATACATAGCCTAAAACTCGGTCAATGACTTGTCTTGCAAATAATGAAACATTAGGAGAGAATCGTGATTTCTTCAAAACTTAAGTAACTCGGCAGAAGTTTTGACCGTCGATCGACAATCAAGGTGAGGCGTCGATCGATGGTCGTAACATTTCTTTATCCTGACTTTGAATTCTCGGCTGAGTACTCTTAAATTCTCCAGAATGATCCAAAAGCTCCAATTGCTTCCAAGAGTACCTGAACCAGTTAAGACTCTAAAGCTATACGAATTGCATAATAAATACTTCAAAACCGTATTCATATTATAGGTAAAATTAAGTAAAAACCATGACATATTATCTCCTAACCCTATAACTAAGAATAAAAGAAAGCTTAGCCTGAATAATAGCTTAGAAAACACATAAATAGAATTTTAAGTCGGCCAAGGGTATTCTGGTAAATATGTGAATCTTTTGGGCCTAAGTCGGTCTTGAAACAGATTTGGTCCATCATCTGGAATCAGTGTCAATCGAAACCAAGGCATTGGTCTCGATTAACACTCTTTCTCAATCTCGACAGCTTCCTCTCACGAGGCAGACATACCACTCTTTAGTAAAATGAGCATAACTTAATATCTAACCGTCATCTGGACCTTTGATGTTAGGAGTTTTCAAGGCTCTTAAGGCAAATGTTGTAGTATAAGATATTGTCGAACCAGTTCTGAGAGATATAAAAGCACTGAGGATGCAAGTACTAGCTTAATCTAAGTGCGATCATGTGATTGATTGGTTTTGAATTATGACTAAGATTAAAATGCAATATCAGAACACTAAGTGCGATAAATGAAATAGCTTTGACAATTACGATAAAGGAGAACTTATGGCTAAAGGGAATAAGAACTTGGGTGATCAAGATTCGAACTAAAGATGGCGAGTGATCAATTAAACTATCAACCTTAAGCCTAGACACGATTCTAAACAAGCTCTATGTCTAGATGAATGTTCATTTACTAACATAACTCAAGCATCAAATGTCTTTGGTTGAATGTTATGGAAGTAATCATTAAGAATAAGTCTACTAGCCATTTTAACAGCTTTAACAACAAGTGTCCCTGGTAAAGAATGCTAAAAGCTTAGGAGAGTCGGCTCGGGCATTTCATCAAACACCTTGTGGGTGGGAAATGCCTAAAGCTCAACCTTTATGCATTATGATTACTCTACTAGCAAGGAATAAGAGAAATCTACACTAAACATCCTAGATCTAGCCTAATCACCCTTATTCTCCCTAACCCATGAATTAAATGGTGATTTACTCACTAATCATCATGATTCCTCTTAAACTCATTGTGGATTCAAGCTTAATCATGTAGATGATGGAATAAACAAGTTCACAAGAACAATGAAAAAATGATTCAAAGAGAAGAACTTATTCCAGAGGTTTTTGTGTTCTCTTCAAGAACAAAGATTATCCGCCTCCAATGGCTTACAACGTACTTAAACTTAGGTTTAGAAAATGTAAAACAATGAAACAAAATGACCAAAAGGTCCCTGAAATAACTAAGTTACGTCCAAACAAAGACGCACAGCTACCTATGCACGTCGCTCTGGTGAGGTCACTCTGGCTGGGAGCTACCTTGGTATGTCGCTCTGGGACATCACTCTGGCTGGGAGCTACCTTGGTATGTCGCTCCGGGACGTCACTCCAGAGTGGTTTTCGAGCGACAAAGTGAGAGAAGGCCGAGCTACCTGTGCACGTCGCTCTGGTGAGGTCACTCTGTCTGGGAGTTACCTTCGTATGTCGCTCCGGGACGTCACTCTGGCTGGGAGCTACCTTGGTATGTCCATCCGGGACGTCACTACAGGGTGGTTTTCAAGCGACAAAGCGACAGAAGGCCGTGCGACTTGGAGGGGTCGCTCTGGAGGTCACTCTAGCTGGGAGCTACCTTGGTGTGTCGCTCCGGGACATCACTCCACGCGATACTCGTCCAATGATCACCTTTAACTCCTCTTTTTAGCTCCAAATGCATCCAACCATCTCCAAGAACTCCAAGGATACTCCAAGCCCTGATAAGAACTCATGTATGAAAAATGCAACCTAGAAATGACTAAATCCTAGTCTATATGATCAAAATGCATATGGATGAATGGATAAAACAATAGAAATATGCAAGACATCAACTCCCCCAAACTTGTTCTTTACTTGTCCACAAGTGAACTTTCTAGAACTCATAGGAAGACAGGTTTGGATGGTGGGAGCTCATAGCCAAAAGAACACATCTAAAAACTCAACTTGACATCCTAAACATGGCAAATAGCATTATCACACTCTCTTATTATACTCTAGCTTCTCTAGGCCTATCAACACACTCTTATGCCTTTAAGCAAGGTGCAAAACTCTTAAATTAAAAGTTCTTTCAACCAACTCTCACATTAGTTCAGACACACACACACACAAGGCGAATTCTCACAAATGGGCACATGATCTCAATCATTTGGCTAGGCAAGCGAATGATCTAATGAGAATGAAGAGGAAGGCTCAAATGTATCATTTTTAGTGACTATCACTCAGGAACAAGGAGCTTGATCATTATGCAAAATTTATCTAAGACTAGAGGCAACTTATGCATACATTGTCTTATTCTCATCATTCTACCCTTTTCCTAAATGATCACAAGTTCTAACCCTTTTTCTTCATCCCAAGACCCAAAATAACCTTTACTCGCATCACTCACCCAATGAACAAGTCTCTCTCTTTTTTTTCTGTACGATTAACACAACTAACTAGGGACTCTTCTCATATTTTCTACTACTTAGCTCTAACTTTTCTTTCCTTGCACATCTCTTCCCCCAAAAATATTGAATCTTACTCTTTTTTTTTAGGAGGGGGGTTTCTTTAGACACAATCTAGAGCTTTTTTTCATTTCCTTTGGTCCCTAGTGGCTTTCTTTCTTTTCTCAAGATACACTTTAGCTCAATTTTCTCATAATCTCACATCCAAAACCCAAGATATTAACTTTTAGAACATGTAAACCCACTCACCATCCTAGATGCTAGCTCAAAAGAGGTTCCTATGCTAGCAAGAGATGAGAACAATCCTATGTCGCCTCCAATACTCTCAAGATTTTGTACATGACAGGCTATCAAAAAAAGACCGCACTCATGCAAATTAAATGTTTGGTCTCAAAAGAATGGCTTGGGTTCAAGGGGTGGAGTACCATTTGGGCTAACAAAAGAGTGGTAGAATGGAATAAGATAGCCCAAATGTGTATGAGATCCATGATGAAGTATGCAAGTGTCCATATTGAAGAGAGGTGAAGTTCATTAAGCCAAATTTCATATTGGAGCTAGTTTCAAGAACAACGTCAATATAAAGCAAGCAAACATGTTTCAAGAAGAGTTTTCAAGGCTCGAAGCGTGCAAGATATGTTTATCATTTGAGCTCTTGACAAGTGTTCTTTTACAAGGAATTTTAAAATCATTGCTCCCAATGCATATGAATGCAACCTGTATGCTCTAGACTCAATCTTAAGAAGATAAATGATGCAACTACATGTTTCTTTTTGTGTTTTTCAATTTTTTTTTCTATGCATATGTGTATGTACAATGCATGCATGAGACTCAAAATCATCAAAGAAAACATGATTAAATACTTAGAACCTCCCCCAAACTTAAGTCACACAGTCTCTGTGTTGTTAAGTTGAAAGAGATACCCAAAAGAGAGCTAAAATGCAAAATAAAAACTGGTATATACAATGGAAGGTGAAGGAGTACCATCTATGGGAAGCGGGGAGGGACGAATGGCCAGGCTCGTCGTCCAGTGGGAATGTGGTGTAGTAGCCACCTGGTGGCTGGCTGAAACCTTCAAACCGTGGCTGGCTCTGAACCTCTCTCTCTCTCTCTATCGTCAGAGCATGATGTAGATGGTCCTCTGGTGATAACTCTTCAAGGAGCTCATCAGCAGGAGCGTCCATCTCTTCAATGTAGAAGACTTGACCTTGCACTGTTGGTTTTTTCATTATCTCATTGATGTCAAAGTGGAGAATGTGCCCTTTACCCAAATGGAGATCAATTTTGCCTTCTTTCACATTAACAATAGCTCCTGCTTTGGCTAAGAATGGCCTTCCAAGGATCAAGGGATCTTGAGCTTCCTCCCCCATCTCAAGTACCACAAAATCAATAGGGATCTCATAATTTCCAACCTTCACAGGGAGGTCTTCCAAGATACCGACATGGTACTTCACTGAACGATCAGCCAACACCAGAGAAAGTCTACACTTCTTGTACTGAGTGAATCCAAGCTTCTTTGCAACAGAAAAAGGCATCAAGCTGACACTAGCTCCCAAACCGCAGAGACATCTCTCAAATACCATAGGTCCAAGAGCACAAGGTAGTGTGAAGCATCCTGGATCCTCTAGCTTCTTTGGAAAATCAAGCCTCTGGAAGATAGCACTGCACTCATGAGTAAGGATCATCATGCCCTCCATCTCTTTCTTCTTTGCAGGTACGACATCTTTCAGGAACTTGTTGTATTAAAGAACTAGCATGAAAGCATCAATGATGGGCATTGTGACCTGAACTTCACTCATTTGCTTCTCAAACAGAGCTTTGTAGTTCTCTAGCAGCTGCTCTTGAATCTTCCAGGAAATAGGAGTTTGGGTTCATAAGGGGGAGGAACAAAAGAATTCTCATTTGCTGGAGCAGCAACTTCACCAGGTTTCACTGTTTTCTTCTCTTCCCCAACCTTTGCTTTGCCCTTGGCTTCCACAATCTTCTCCAAGATCTCATCATTGATATTCTCATCCACAATCACAACCTCATCATCTATGTTGATGGCCACCCCCTCACCTTGTTTCTCAGCATCCTTGGTGAGAGCTTTTGGAGGTAATTGTTTTCCACTCCTGAGGGTAATAGCTTTTATAGTCTCCTTGGGATTTTGCTCTGATTTTCCAGGTAGTGACCCTTGCTGGCGATTTTGGTGAGTGTTCATGGAAGCAAACTGATTTTCCAAAGCCCGGAACTTGTTGTTTAGCTCATTGTAAAACCCATCAATCTTAGAGTGAAGGTTCTTCAGCTCATAGCCAACATGCTTCTCACTTCTAGTCTGAGATTCCAGGATCTGTTTCAGTAGAGCTTCAGTGATGTTTCGCTGAGGACAAAAGGTAGAAGGATTAGCTTGTTGGTGAGAAGATTGGTTCCCTTTGTTTGAGAAACCAGGTGGAGCATGCTGAGACTGGTAGTTGCCTTGTTGGTTGTTGGAATAGGACTTCTGTGGGTAATTGTACTGGAAGTTAGGCTCTTTTCTGTACCAACTACCATTGTTGTTGATGAAACACAACTCTTCTTGCCCTTCCAAGCCATCAACCTCATTGACTGTAGGTGGTTCTTCCAGCTTGGTGTTACCCACATATTTCACCTGCTCTTGGGTGGCTTTTTCAGCAATGAGGAGGTCGATCTTATCTTCCAAAGCCTTGATCTCCTTTCTTGTCTGCTTGTCATCACCCCTACTGACTTTGTCGTGTTCTGCACTGTAGACTGCATCACTCTTCACCATCTTGTCAACCAGCTCCTCTGCGTCTTCCTCAGTTCTGCTAAAGAAGAACCCATTGCTTGCAGTGTCCAATCTGGCTCTGTACTTAGGAAGAGCACCTCTGTAGAATGTGCTAAGCAAGCTCTCCTTAGAGAAACCATGATGTGGGCATTTGGACTGGTAGCCTTTGAATCTCTCCCAGGATTCACCAAATCCTTCCAAGTTCTTTTGTTGGAAACTAGAGATATCGTTTCTCAGCTTAGCAGTTCTGGAGGAAGAGAAGAATTTCTCTAAGAATGCTCTCTTGCACTCATCCCAAGTAGTGATGGTGTCACTGGGTACAGTCTTCTCCCACTGACGTGCCTTATCCCCCAAAGAGAAAGGGAAAAGCTTGAGCTTGAAACCATCTTCAAACACACCATTGGTTTTTGACAATCCACAGTAACTGTCAAACTTGTCCAAGTGATCAAATGGGTCTTCTATAGGCAAGCCATGATACTTGTTGTTCTCGATCACGTTGAGGAGTCCTGGTTTGACGTCAAAGTTGTTGGCTTCCACCGGTGGAGCGCGAATGCCCAACCTCTGACCATTGACATTTGGACGGTCATAAGCACCAGTGGCGCGAGCTTGTCGAGGTAGGTGAACTGGCCCTTGTGGTGCATTGTTGCCACTTGGTGGTAGAGGGTTGTTATTGTTGTTTCCGTTTGGTGGATCCATGTCAATATTCAACTCTTGTAGCTGAGCTCGTTGCTCTTCTTGTCTTCTCTGTCTTGTGATTGCTCTTTCGTAAGCTCTGATATTTGGAACTCGTGGAAATAGGTTTGTTATGCCCTTGCTCCTCAAGTTCATATACCTGAAATGCCAAAAAGAGATGAAGATAGAGAATCATTAACTAAATAAAAGAAAATGACTTAGTCTCAAGCAAGTGACTAAATCTCAATGTTCTAATCGACTCAGAATTTGGCAACGGCGCCAATTTGATGTTAAGAGTTTTCAAGGCTCCTAAGACAAATGTTGTTGTATAAGAGATTGTCGAACCATTTCTGAGAGATATAAAAGCACTGAGAATGCAAGTACTAGCTTAATTTAAGTGCGATCATGTGATTGATTGGTTTTGAATAATGACTAAGATTAAAATGCAATATCAGAACACTAAGTGCGATAAATGAAATAGCTTTGACAATTAAGATAAAGGAGAACTCATGGGTAAAGGGAATTAGACCTTGGGTGATCAAGATTCGAACTAAAGATGGCGAGTGATCAATTAAACTATCAACCTTAAGCCTAGACACGATTCTAAATAAGCTCTATGTCGAGATGAATGCTCATTTACTAACATAACTCAAGCATCAAATGTCTTTCGTTGAATGTTATGGAAGTAATCATTAAGAATAAGTCTACTAGCCATTTTAACAGCTTTAACAACAAGTGTCCCTGGTAAAGAATGCTAAAAGCTTAGGAGAGTCGGCTCGGGCATTTCATCAAACACCTTGTGGGTGGGAAATGCCAAAAGCTCAACCTTTGATAGGCCAACTCAAAAGATGCATTATGATTACTTTACTAGCAAGGAATAAGAGAAATCTACACTAAACATCCTAGATTTAGCCTAATCACCCTTAATCTCCCTAACCCATGAATTCAATGGTGATTTACACACTAATCATCATGATTCCTCTTAAACCCATTCTGGATTCAAGCTTAATCATGTAGATGATGGAATAAATAGGTTCACAAGAACAATGAAAAATGATTCAAAGAGAAGAACTTATTCCAGAGGTTTTTGTGTTCTCTTCAAAGATTATCCGCCTCCAACGTCTTACAACGTACTTAAACTTAGGTTTAGAAAATGTAAAACAATGAAACAAAATGACCAAAAGGTCCCTGAAATAACTTAAGTTTCGTCCAAACAAAGACGTGCAACTACCTGTGCACGTCGCTCTGGTGAGGTCACTCTGGCTGGGAGCTACCTTGGTATGTCGCTCCGGGACGTCACTCTGGCTGGGAGATACCTTGGTATGTCGCTCTGGGACGTCACTCCAGAGTGGTTTTCGAGCGACCAAGTGAGAGAAGGCCGAGCTACCTGTGCACGTCGCTCTGGTAAGGTCACTCTGGCTGGGAGCTACCTTGGTATGTCGCTCCAGAACGTCACTCTGGCTGGGAGCTACCTTGGTATGTTGCTCCGGGACGTCACTCCAGGGTGGTTTCCGAGCGACAAAGCGACAGAAGGCCAAACGACTTGGAGGGGTCGCTCTGGAGGTCACTCTGGCTGGGAGCTACTTTGGTGTGTCGCTCCGAGACGTCACTCCACGCGCTGCTCGTCCAATGATCACCTTTAACTCCTCTTTTTAGCTCCAAATGCATCCAACCATCTCCAAGAACTCCAAGGATACTCCACAACCTGATAAGAACTCATGTATGCAAAATGCAACCTAGAAATGACTAAATCCTAGTCTATATGATCAAAATGCATATGGATGAATGGATAAAACAATGAAAATATGCAAGACATCAACCTTAAACCGGTGGCATTGGAAAGGTGACTCAAAGCTATATCTGGTCCCTAAAGATGAGCTTAATATTACCGTGGGAAGATTTCCATCCATAGCTAAACTTCTGATGCGTCTTCGCAGCTTTGCCTCTCAAAAATCTCCAGTATCTCCAAAGTTCTCCAAAGCATACCTTAACCAGAAAATATTATAAACATACTATAAACACATATAATAGTATCTAAAAAGCACATATATTATGGGTAAAAACCGGTAAAATTCATACATATCAATCCACAAAGACAACAACAAAGTGGGAGAATGGATACTCTATGTGGATATATCTAGCAGCGTGAGAGAAGCAAGAGTAGGCATAGTACTCACTTTTCCATCGAGAGACACGACATCCAGAGTTGTAAGGTGCAACTTCAAAGCAACTAATAATGAAAGCGAATATGAGGCTTTAATAGCCAGACTTAACCTAGCAAGAGAAACTGGAGAGAAAACCTCCAGGTATTTAGCGACTCACACCTAATCGTTAATCAAACGCAAGAAGAATATTAGTCGAAAGACGCCAGCATGGCTAATTAGTTTCTAATATCCAAACACATGTGTAACATCCCGAGTTGTGATATGTGGAAAGGCTTAAGAGAATTGATTTGGCTATCTATATCACCAAAGTTGACTTACCTTTTCCGTCACACATCCGTTTAGAACTCTAGGGTTAAGTGTGCTTGAGCTGGAGTAGTGAAAGGATGGGTGACCTATCAGGAAGTGATTCGCGATACCGTTCGAGTGAAGCCAAAACACGGAGAAAGGTCGGGTGGTGATTGCAGGGTCAGTAAACAATGATTTCGAGCCTTGGAATATTAACGCACGGCCGTCAGACGTGATGGGGCCCATGAGCCGAGAGAGCGGGTGTGGGTGGCCCATTAGCCGTGGGCGGTCGGGGCGTTATAAGTGCAGAGTGATTGCTAACAGCTTCTCTGTGGGAGTGTTGAGAAAGGGTGGGGTCTTGGGTTCGAGTAACGCCAAGCGCATCAATAACCCACCTGTGAGCCGAGGCTTATCATTCGGGCAGGTTTTATCACAAGGGAGGGGTTAGAGTCGGTACACTGCAGGGTCGACTGATCCCCCGGTTCGACGGGGTAGGCCGTTATATAAAAGTCGACTTTTTTGTAACAACCTCCCCGTGGGACTCAGATGGCCAGTACGTCGGCACAACCTTGGCTGGCGCTGCAGCGCATCGACCCTAACCCCTCCCATGTGCGATGGACTGCACATGGGAGGGGTTAGTATCGATGCGCTGCAGCGTCAGCCAAGGTTGTGCCGGCGTACTGGCCATCTGAGTCCCACGGGGAGGTTGTTACAACATGATTGACAAATTCCAAAGTTGCAAGGTCACGCAAATTCTAGTACAGCAAAACTCCCAAGAAACCCCTCTACCAAACCTCAGTCCCGCTTTGGAAAGTAAAAGCCAGATAAGTATCCCCTTGCTCGGCTATAGTGGCCTATAACGGAGGAGAAGATATACCACCAGAAATCTCGGCTATCAGGAATGAAAAGACCTGGATGACTCTCCATTGTTGATTATTTGGAAAACATTATCTATCCAACATCCATAGTGAATGCAAAATAATAGAAAAATCAGGCGGCCAGATAATGCCTCTCAGGGGAAACAGTTCAGGAGATTCTTCTTTGGCCCTTACATGTGATGCATCAATGATATACTATGGATTTTACCAGTTTTCATCCATAGTATATGGGCTTTTTAGAGTCTATTATATGTGTTTGGAGTCTATTTTAGAGTAATTTTAATCTCATGTATGTTTTGGAGCAATGTGGAGATCATGGAGCACTCTGGAGATTATTGATGTGAAATCTCGTAGCTGTTGAAGGAATCATAAGTCAGAGTCGAGATTCAGAAAGAGTGTCGATCGACACTGCCTCCTTACTGTCGCTTGACACCTGCACGAGTAGACGGGCCAACTTAGTCAAGATCGACTCAAGCCAAGAAGATCCACATTAATTACAAGATTGCCCGTGGCCGACTTATACCTAGTATTTAGGTGTTTTTGCCATTGTTTGGGCAACACAACACCCACATCTACCTTACACTTTACCACCATTCTTAGAAGATTTTTTGTTATTGTTTTTAGAGAAGATAAAGAAATCCTTCAGAGATTTTGTAATGGAACTCAAGTTTTTCTACCTTATTCTATTTATGCATATTATTCTGATTATTGTTATGCTTTGCTTAATCATGTTTGATTAGTTTATCTTGTTAAATTTAGGGTTTTCATTAGGGTTTATATGAATTAATGAAACATAGAACTGCTAGGGTGAATCTTTAGGATCCTTCATCAGAATTGGACTTACTGTTTGTATTCTAAAGTAGCTAACTTGAACCTTGTCCTTAGGTTACTGATAACTACGATAGTAGATTCATTACCTAACATAAATTATGCTGACCTAGGTTGTTAGATACATGCGAGATCTTGTCTAAATTAACTTAGTGATCATATCGATTAGGACGTTAATGCTTGCCTAAGGAAGCATCAATCAACTCACTCTATAGTATTGATCGATGCTCAATCCTTGTTCGCATGCGAAGGCTAGAACAAAGACTTAGTCATATGATTAGACTCGCAGGAAGAGCTGGATATTTTACAATTGCATTCGAGTTCTAGGACGGTTTATCACACACCCTCGGCATCAATACATCATAATTCTATTGCTGAAACTCTAAGTCTAGCTAATTTATCATATCATTTACAAACCAACTACTTTACTTGTTCCCTACTATTTACTGCTTTATTTGTATATGCCTAGCTTAATCTTAATATCACTAGTCTATTGTGTGTCCACACTCCCTATGAATTTTATCCCTAAGTACTACAATTGAACCTCTTTTTTGAGAGAAAGTTGCTCTAGGGTAATTTGAACGATGTCAAATTTGGCGTTGTTGTCGGGGCGCACTGGATTCGCCATTAGACTTGATTAATAGGTTTAGTCTAGGTTTGTTGTTTTATTTTTCTTACTTACAGTAAAAAAATTCTTGTGTCTTCCAGGTGCATGCCCAGCAGTACCCAAAGAAACAAGGAGAAAGAGTTAGTATTTTCAGACCCTGCACGTTTGGAACACACGATCCGTAAAGAGAAGCGCATAACATTAATCAGCCCTAACACTTCATCGTCGATCGATACTACTTGTATGAGAGATGCGATCGACACTAACAGTTCTTTGTCGATCGAGACCAACCCGCCAGCAAGCAACATGGTCGCGGCTTTTGTGATGATAAGTGATGAGAATGGAGACATGCTGACCTGAGGGTTATTTGCGTAATGCAGCAGGTCAGAGATTGGACAATCAGGGGACTCTTATCCCTGAACCATAAGCATGTTCTCTAGAAGCTGCTAATGTTGAGAATGCTGCAGCTAATTCTCAGGCTGTAGCTGATGACAATGACCAGGCAGTTCGACCCAGAATGTTGACTGGTTACAAACGTCCAGATCAGTACTATGTTAACGGATCTGATATTCGTCTTCATACTTTTCAGAGGCACGATTTCGAGTTGAAGCCTTTATAATTTACCCTTGTGGGAGAGACATCTTATCATGGTCATCCCCCTGAGCATCTGTCGGACCATTTGGAGAGGTTCGAAGATCTAGTATCTCCCATCAAAGCCAATGCAGTTCCTAAGTACTATCTTTTTTGCAAGATCTTCAAGTACTCACTTGCTGGAGATGCTTCGTATTGTCTTCAAAAGCTACCACCAGGATCTCATACATTCTGGACTGACATCAAACACGTGTTCCTGCGTAATCTCTTTGATGATGCGCGATCTGAGGACTTCAGGAACAGAATTGCTACATTCATACAGGAGCATGCAGAGTCTTTCAGAAGCTCATGTATCAGATTCAAGTCATATCAGAGAGAGTGTCCACACCATGGGTTCAACGAGGTACAACTGCTTAGTACCTTTTTCAGAGGCATCAATTTGGTTTACCAGATGGCTCTAAACACAGCTAGTGAGGGAAAATTCAACACTAGGAATCCAAAAGAAGATGTGTGACTAATCGAGAACTTGGAATTTATCAATAGCACTAAGAACACTGATTTGGAGAGGAAGAAATCGGCTGCTAACATGGGAAAGGAGAAGATGGATGAAGTTAAGGCCAAGTTGGACAGTGTTCGTAAGTTTCTTAAGAAGCAGGTGAGCGTTGAAGAAGATGTATAGGTTGTTGATACCACCAGTGATAAGGACAACGAAGAGGATGTGAACTACATCAGTGATAATGGTTTTCAGAGGTCTAGGAATCAGGGGGAAACAGAAACTTTTATGGCACTGGTCAAAGGAGTAATTACAATCAGAGTTCGTAGTACCAGAAAAACTACATCAACAACAAGAGCTATGGAGATTCTTCTTACCAGAATCCTCCTCCAACAACTCAAGAAAGCCAGATAGAGAGCATGACTGATCTGATTCTTGAGAGTTAGAAGAAGCGTGGAATTCAATGGAGCAGATAATTACATTGAAGAAGAATAGTGACCCTTGAAAGTTCTTGGTTTCCTGCATGATTGGAGGTCACAGCTACCCTAATGCACTATGTGATACAGGTTATTCGGTCAGTATCATGCCTAGGGTGATGGCAAATCAGCTAAATTTGAAGATTGAGTCTTCAAAAGATTCATTCACTTTTGTGGATTGCTCCAAGGTGATTCCAAGGTGAATTCAGAAGGAATTGTCAGAAACCTTCAGGTACAAATTGCAATGTCTTAGTTCTGGTGGATTTTCATGTCATGGATATTCAAATAGATTGGAACTCTTCTATACTACTTTGAAGACCCTTCATGGCTATTGTAGGAGCTATTTGTGATGTGAAGTCAAACAGGTTGTACATATCCCTCAATAGTGAGAGTGATTTATATGATCTTTTTCAAGTGGTTAAAGGAAACACGCCCTACATTGAGATAGGAGATGAGCCATGATTTGTAGCAGTGTGTTACTCTGATTAGGGCGTAAAGCATGAAGATAACAGCGAGGCGTCGATCGACACCCAAACACAAGCATCGGTCGACACCCATGGGACTCCAGAATTCCGAAAGGCCTTTTCAGTTGAAGCTGCTATTCCACCTAACAGAAAGTTCTGTGTAGTAGCACCATATTAGCATGGAGTTTACAGATAGGAGAGGGCAATGTAATGGCTAAGGATAGAAGGATTATCAATATTTCAAAACAAGATATGGAAGCAATACTTGAGATGACAGATAGTTGGGGACGCTGTTATGTGAGTCTACCAAAGTATGATGAATGTTTTCGGTTGCCTAGAGTCCACCCTACATCTACATGTCGGCCAGCAACTGAGGTTTACAGAAGAGATCCAAGTTGAGGAGATGATAGCTGACATCAATACAACTCAGAATATGATGTTTTATGAGTTCTACATAAAGATTGATGCAATCTAGTTCCCTCTCAACAACAACATTGGATGGTTAAGCAAATGTATGGAAAGGCTCCAGCTGAAAGTGTTCCCTAGTTTGAGTGACCCGAGGTCATTAGCTCGACTGGAAAATACCCTGGCCATTGTGTCAGAGGTCCCTAGTTCGAGTGACCGTTGGGAAAAAACCAATATTACATGTTGTGGTTTCAAGTGTGGGGGGGGATTAGGGTTACGGCCCGAACCTCCTGGTAATTAAAAAAAAAGTGGATTACACACTTGGGATCATTCAGGGACACGAAGAGAACATAACCAAAGGAAAAGAAGCCATCAAAATCTTTATAGGCACCTAGTTCGAGATGAGCAGAGAAGATGTTGATACTTGTTTTCCAAAAAGTATTCCATTACCTCCATACTAGCCAAAAAGGTCTAAAACGTCAAGTTAAATACTATAAACAAGCGCTTCATGGGAGGCATCCCATATAGTAAGTTTAAAACTAGTTTTAATTTTCGTTTTTACTAATTTTTGTATTTGTTTTATTTCATGTCAAAAAACAGAGGAAGACTATTATGCACCGAGCATAGACCGATACCAAATCAATGTCATTTGACAAAGCATCACGAGCATCGAGTGCGTCGATTGACACTCACCATCAGTGAGCAAGTATAATAATTTTTCCTTGATAAATTTGTCCTTATGATTTCTTTTCCCACGAATCTTGGATTGTATAACATTGAGGACAATGTTGTTTAAGTCTGGGGAAGGTATTACTGATATTGTGTTTTATTTTGAGCTTAGTTTTATGTTCTTTTATTTTGTTTCATAGAGGCAAGAATGGGATGATGAACGTTTTCAATTTTACTTATTATATAACCATTCTCTAGCACATTTCTTAGATTTACTGTTTGTAGAGTGTACAAAATGGTAATTCCAAAGTGGATCTCCGTCAATAACAGCCACACTTGCTGAGAATATTTGAAGGAACCAAAGCTGACCTCCAACCTAATCTACTTAATTTGTTTGTCTTGAGGCATGGTATAAACGGGATCGGATTTCTCCTGCAGGTCCGGAAGGTAAAAATTTTGTGTGTTTCTGGTTACTACTCTCTCTCTTCGGCATCTTGAAAAGGAAAGATTGAAATGATTTCCTAAGATGCAGAGTGGTAGGAAAATTTCCTATGACCTCATTATTCGAAATCAGAGGAATGATCACATAAATCTGGAAGCGAAGGGTATAAAAATTCATATGACCCCATTATTCACCTACACTTTCCACAAATAAAAAAAAGGAAAAAAAGAAAAAAAATTGAAAATGTAAAAAAAAGGAAAAAAAAATATTCAGAGAATAGAGAGAGAGGGAAGAAAGGGATTAGAGAAGACCACATGTGTTGGGGTCAAAGTCAGTTACCATGGAATCAACGTCCGAAACATACCAGGAAAATACGCTCTTTGTGTAAGAAAGAGATAATGCCTCGAAAAAAGGGGAAACGGAGAAGATCGGGATCAAATCTTGACTGACCACAAAGGAGTGGTCTGCACAGATAAGTCATTAGGAAAGTTTGTCTGAACACCGCGGGAAACATATCTCCGAACGGCAATACGAAGAAACGACTAGAAGACTCGATCATCTAAATCCATGGATGGAGAAGATGGCCGAGCAAGACGTCCAGCTCGTCGAACGGGCAACTCAAGCCACATGGGCCGACCAACTCACCATACGGGTGAGTTGGACGGCAAGGACCAACCAACTCGCCCATATGGCGAGTTGGGTGGCACGAGCAATCCGATTCGCTTGTTTGGCAAGTCAGATCAATCAATCCATTTTCACTTTGTCCTCGTTAACTCCCTCTCTCGATACTTGATCGAACTTATCTTTGTTCCGTCTCAATCAAGGTTGACATTGGAACTTTACCGAGAGAACTCGTTTTCTCAAAGGATTGGCTAAATCGTATGAGACGGTAACAGTTAACTAAACACCTAGAGTCATACGCCCCATTCGAAAGAACCTAACTCTCGGACGACGTCGTTTTAGCAATGTTATTTCGATAAAATCGTAGAAACACCTAAGTCAGAAAACGGCTTGATGAGGTCTAAAGCTCGGCCAAAGGCCCACTCGCAATTTTATCCAAAGCAAGCAAAAACTTTGTGATGGTTTATCTTTTATTTTGCAGGAAGGGATACATGTTAAGTTCGGCAGATAATGTTAAAGATCAGAGGATAAATATTAAGTTTCCGAAGATAATCTTGAAGATCGAGGAAAAAAATGAATATTTCTGAAAAAGAAAACCGCCTCTGGAGGAGTATATAAGCACTTCGAGGGTGATGATACAGAAGACACACGAAAATCTCCACTCAGAGCAAACATAGCGTAGCACTTAGAGCATTTAGGCAACTTTCCGTTTTTGTTATTCGCGCTGCGACTCAACTAGGGTTTTGCAGTCTTAGGTTATTAGAACTAGGGATCTCGTCGACAGCTCTCATATCCGAGGCTCCTATCCTGTTGTAAACGCTCATACGCAAATTCGGAATAAGACATCTATTTGCTCTCTTTTCGATTCGTACTTTGCTTTTTGATATTTACTTTGTAATTTGACTGATTGACGTGTGGTTTAGCAGATATATGGGACCTCTGGAAAACTATGGTTTACCCGGCGTTCCTAATTTAACAGAAATCGACAGTGCGAATTTCGGTTCCCACAGTTTGGCGCTAGAAAGAGGGGGGGGGGTACGGATCAATCTAACTCTCAGCCATCAACGCTCAGTCAAACCATGTAAGATCTCAACAACCAACAGCCTCGTGATGATAACGTCATCGATGAAAATGTTGAAAACACTCCAGCGACGAACGTCATTGCAGTCAACGCCGACTCAAACACCACAGCTTTCGAGGAGGTGAAGAAGATGTTCTCGACTTTTGAGAAGAAGTCGCTAGAAAAAGACAAGGTTATGAACTCCCTCGCTAAACAGGTTGAAACCCTCACAGCGAGGAACAGGGCCATCTTTCCGCGGGGAACAACCTGAATCCGCGGAAGAAGACTTAATGACTTCTTCCCAAGGATTTCCACTCTGATTTTGGTTGGATCTACTTTGTAACAGATTGAAAGATGAAGGTTTTGATGGATATTGGTTTGATGGACGAAATAGGGTTGATATGTGGCTGGGTTGAAGGGGAATCGATGGATTGATACATTGAGGTTGCGGAATGGCCTCAGATACTCCTCTCTCTCACTCTGGATTTGACACACCAGTCAGTTTGAGAGCTTGTTGATTGTTTTGGGTTCACACACCTCACAATCAAGTTGTTCAAAGAACAAATGAATCACCAAGAAGAAAAGAGTTTTTGATAAAAATGATGATTGAGTTCAGAACTGAAACAAAGCAACAATTTAAAGGGAAAATCAAGAGCAACTCGTGCATGAGGGCCTTGAGAGTTGTAGTTTCATGCATGAGCACCTAGGGAAAAGAAATAAAAGAAAAACATAAATAAACTAGCTGTTATAGGAAACAGCAGAATAATTGAAGGTGGTTGGGATGGTGGTGATTGGGCCAAGGATCTCTGTTTCACTTTCTTGGTTCTGAATAAGGCCAACAATCTTCTTAATTAGTTTCTTGGACCTGGATCTCGTGATGGGCCTGACAGATATGACAAATGGATCTTTTTCTGGTATTTGGGCTTCTTTTGGGCTGAGAGAGAGACATCTTCATTTTGGGCCTGATCCACGCCATCTTCTTGATAATAACTTGGTTCTTGCATCCATTTAGGTTCATCATCAGGTTCCTCTAAGGTTGGATCGTCCTGGATTGCATCATCCCCTCCTCCTTTGAAAGGATTTGTCCTCAAATCCAAATGATCTGCATGAAAAGGAGCCAAGTCAGACACATTGAAAGTTGAACTCACAGAATACTTACCTTGAAGATCAATCTTGTATGCATTGTTGTTGATTCTCTCAAGGACTTTGAAAGGACCATCTCTTCTTTTCATTAGTTTGGACTTTCTTTCATTTGGGAATTTATCCTTCCTGAGGTGTATCCACACCAAGTCTCCAGGGTTAAAGATCAGTTCACGCCTTCCTTTGTTGGCATACTTCTCATACTGCTTTGTCATGGCTTCAATGTTCTCCTTAACCTGTTTATGAAAAGACACAACAAACTTGGCCTTCTGCTTGCCATCAAGGTTAGCTTGTTCTTTCACAGTCAAAGACAACATATCCAAAGGAGTCAAAGGGCTAAACCCATAAACAATCTGAAATGGAGAAAACTTAGTAGCCCTATGAACAGAATGGTTGTATGCAAATTCGACATGAGGCAAACAATCCTCCCAACTCTTAAGATTCTTTTTAATGATTGCACGCAAGAGAGTAGACAGAGATCTATTAACTACTTCAGTTTGTCCATCAGCCTGAGGATGACAAGTAGTAGAAAACAACAATTTGGTTCCAAGTTTAGCCCACAATGTTTTCCAGAAATGACTCAAGAACTTAGTATCTCTATCAGACACAATGGACCTAGGCATTCCATGCAATCTAACCACTTCTCTAAAGAACAAATCAGCAACCAAAGAAGCATCATCAGTTTTGTGACAGGGAATAAAATGAGCCATCTTAGGGAATCTATCTACTACAACAAAGATGGAATCTCTTCCCTTCCTAGTTCTAGGAAATCCAAGCACAAAATCCATTGAGATATCTACCCATGGTTCAGATGGAATAGGCAGAGGCATAAACATACCTTTGGTTTGGTTTGTTGTTTTGGCTTGTTTGCAAGTAACACACTGATTACACAGCTTATCCACATCTTTTCTCATTCTCGGCCAATAAAAGTGATGCTGCAAACTCGCAATTTTATCCAAAGCAAGCAAAAACTTTGTGATTGTTTATCTTTTATTTTGCAGGAAGGGATAAATGTTAAGTTCGGCAGATAATGTCAAAGATCAGAGGATAAATATTAAGTTTCCGAAGATAATCTTGAAGATCGAGGAAAAAAATGAATATTTCTGCGAAGCGATAAATTCGACCAAGGGCAGAAGGGGAAAAAGAAAACCGCCTCTAGAGGAGTATATAAGCACTTCGAGAGTGACGATACAGAAGACACACGAAAATCTCCACTCAGAGCAAACATAGCGTAGCACTTAGAGCATTTAGGCAACTTTCCGTTTTTGTTATTCGCGCTACGACTCAACTAGGGTTTTGCAGTCTTAGGTTATTAGAACTAGGGATCTCGTCGACAGCTCTCATATCCGAGGCTCCTATCCTGTTGTAAACGCTCATACGCAAATTCAGAATAAGACATCTATTTGCTCTCTTTTCGATTCGTACTTTGCTTTTTGATATTTACTTTGTAATCTGACTGATTGACGTGTGGTTTAGCAGATATATGGGACCTCTGGGAAACTATGGTTTACCCGGCGTTCCTAATTCAATGGAAATCGACAGTGCGAATTTCGGTTCCCACAGTTTGGCGCTAGAAAGAGGGGGGGGGTACGGATCAATCTAACTCTCAGCCAACAACGCTCAGTCAAACCATGTCAGATCTCAACAATCAACAGCCTCGTGATGATAACGTCGTCGATGAAAATGTTGAAAACACTCCAGCGACGAACGTCATTGCAGTCAACGCCGACTCAAACACCGCAGCTTTGGAGGAGGTGAAGAAGATGTTCTCGACTTTTGAGAAGAAGTCGGTAGAAAAAGATAAGGTTCTGAACTCCCTCGCTAAACAGGTTGAAACACTCACAGCGAGGAACAGGGCCATCTTTCCGCGGGGAACAACCTGAATCCGTGGAAGAAGACTTAATGACTTCTTCCCAAGGATTTCCACTCTGATTTTGGTTGGATCTACTTTGTAACAGATTGAAAGATGAAGGTTTTGATGGATATTGGTTTGATGGACGAAATAAGGTTGATATATGGCTGGGTTGAAGGGGAATCGATGGATTGATACACTGAGGTTGCGGAATGGCCTCATATACTCCTCTCTCTCACTCTAGATTTGACACACCAGTCAGTTTGAGAGCTTGTTGATTGTTTTGGGTTCACACACCTCACAATCAAGTTGTTCAAAGAACAAATGAATCACCAAGAAGAAAAGAGTTTTTGATAAAAATGATGATTGAGTTCAGAACTGAAACAAAGCAACAATTTAAAGGGAAAATCAAGAGCAACTCGTGCATGAGGGCCTTGAGAGTTATAGTTTCGTGCATGAGCACCTAGGGAAAAGAAATAAAAGAAAAACATAAATAAACTAGCTTGTTATAGGAAACAGCAGAATAATTGAAGGTGGTTGGGATGGTGGTGATTGGGCCAAGGATCTCTTTTCACTTTCTTTGTTCTGAATAAGGCCAACAATCTTCTTAATTAGTTTCTTGGACATGGATCTCGTGATGGGCCCGATAGATATGACAAATGGATCTTTTTCTGGTATTTGGGCTTCTTTTGGGCTGAGAGAGAGACATCTTCATTTTGGGCCTGATCCACGCCATCTTCTTGATAATAACTTGGTTCTTGCATCTATTTAGGTTCATCATCAGGTTCCTCTAAGGTTGGCTCGTCCTGGATTGCATCATCCCCTCCTCCTTTGAAAGGATTTGTCCTCAAATCCAAATGATCTGCATGAAAAGGAGCCAAGTCAGACACATTGAAAGTTGAACTCACATAATACTTACCTTGAAGATCAATCTTGTATGCATTGTTGTTGATTCACTCAAGGACTTTGAAAGGACCATCTCTTATTTTCATTAGTTTGGACTTTCTTTCATTTGGGAATCTATCCTTCCTGAGGTGTATCCACACCAAGTCTCCAGGGTTAAAGATCAGTTCACGCCTTCCTTTGTTGGCATACTTCTCATACTGCTTTGTCATGGCTTCAATGTTCTCCTTAACCTGTTTATGAAAAGACACAACAAACTCGGCCTTCTGCTTGCCATCAAGGTTAGCTTGTTCTTTCAAAGGCAAAGACAACATATCCAAAGGAGTCAAAGGGCTAAACCCATAAACAATCTGAAATGGAGAAAACTTAGTAGCCCTATGAACAGAATGGTTGTATGCAAATTCGACATGAGGCAAACAATCCTCCCAACTCTTAAGATTCTTTTTAATGATTGCACACAAGAGAGTAGACAGAGATCTATTAACTACTTCAGTTTGTCCATCAGTCTGAGGATGACAAGTAGTAGAAAACAGCAATTTGGTTCCAAGTTTAGCTCACAATGTTTTCCAGAAATGACTCAAGAACTTAGTATCTCTATCAGACACAATGGACCTAGGCATTCCATGCAATCTAACCACTTCTCTAAAGAACAAATCAGCAACCAAAGAAGCATCATCAGTTTTGTGACATGGAATAAAATGAGCCATCTTAGGGAATCTATCTACTACAACAAAGATGGAATCTCTTCCCTTCCTAGTTCTAGGAAATCCAAGCACAAAATCCATTGAGATATCTACCCATGGTTCAGATGGAATAGGCAGAGGCATATACATACCTTTGGTTTGGTTTGTTGCTTTGGCTTGTTTGCAAGTAACACACTGATTACACAGCTTCTCCACATCTTTTCTCATTCTCGGCCAATAAAAGTGATGCTGCAAACTCTTCAAAGTTTTGTCAATGCCAAAATGACCCATCAATCCTCCTCCATGTGCTTCCCTGACAAAGAGATCTCTCAAAGAACAATTAGGAACACACAATCTTGATTCATAAAACAGAAAGCCATCATTCTTGAAATGTTTTTCTACAGCAATCTTGTCACACTTAAGATAGAGTTCTTTGAAATCAGGATCAGTGGCATAGTATGACTTAATCTGTTCAAAACCGAGGAGTTGAGTTCCAAAGTAGAGAGAAGAGTGTACCTCCGAGAAAGGGCATCAGCAACCACATTCTCCTTACCTTGTTTGTACTGAATGACATAAGGAAATGTTTCCAGGAACTCCACCCATTTGGCATGTCTTTTGTTGAGCTTTTGCTGACCCTTCAAGTGTTTCAAGGATTCATGATCAGTATGAATGACAAACTCCTTGGGCCAGAGATAGTGTTGCCAAGTCTGGAGTGCGCGGATCAGGGCATAGAGCTCTTTGTCATAGGTTGGATAGTTCAATGTTGCACCTCCAAGCTTTTCACTGAAATAAGCTATGGGTTTCTTCTCCTGCATTAGAACTGCCCCTGTACCTACACCTGAAGCATCACACTCTATTTCAAAAGTTTTTACAAAATCAGGAAGCATAAGAAGTGGTGCATTAGTCAACTTCCCTTTTAACAGATTGAAAGCCTCTTCTTGAGCTGGTCCCCAAGTGAAACCCACAGTTTTCTTGATCACTTTAGTGAGAGGTGCAACAATGGTGTTAAAGTCTTTCACAGATCTCCTATAGAATCCAGCAAGACCATGAAAACTTCTCACTTCTCCCACGTTTTTAGGGGTTGGCCACTCTCTTATAGCTTTCACTTTCTCTTCATCCACCTGTATTCCCTGAGAAGTAACAACAAAACCTAAAAAGACAAGGTCATCTGTTCCAAAAGAGCACTTTTTATAATTGGCAAACAAGACTTCTTTCTTCAAGACATCTAAAACCTTTCTCAGATGTTCAACATGATCAGACAAGGTTTTACTGTAAATTAGGATGTCATCAAAGTAAACCACAACAAACAACCCTATGTAAGATCTCAAAACATGATTCATGAGTCTCATAAAAGTGCTAGGGGCGTTTGTTAAACCAAATGGCATCACAAGCCACTTATACAAGCCATGTTTTGTTTTAAAAGCAGTTTTCCATTCATCCCCCTCTTTCATTCTGATCTGATGATACCCACTTTTCATATCAATTTTAGAAAAATAGCAAGAACCATGAAGTTCATCTAGCATATCATCAAGACGAGGAATGGGATGTCTGTACTTTATCGTGTTGTTGTTGATGGCTCGACAGTCTACACACATTCTCCATGTGCCATCCTTCTTTGGAACAAGCAGCACAAGGACATCACAAGGGCTGAGGCTCTCTCTGATGTGTCCTTTATCCATAAGCTCAGTAACTTGTCTTTGAAGCTCCAATGTTTCTACAGGGTTGGAACGATAAGCTGGCTGTTTGGTAAGGAAGCTCCTGGTACGAAATTAATCTGATGTTCTATGCCACGAATTAGAGGCAGGCGTTGGACATTTTCCTCTGCAAAGACCACTATACTCCTGCAAAATAAAATCAAACTCACTCGGAATAGCCGGTGCACTGTTAGAAGATGAGGTTAGTGTTCTCTTGTAAACAAACAAGATCATAGCCTGCTGAGAATACATGTTTCTTTTAACCTCAACATTCTTGACAAATAAATTGGAGTTTCTTACCTTCTGTTCCTTGCCAGCCTCTCTTTTGTTTTTCAGTTGTACCTGGTCAAGGTGAACTTCGTGAGGTGACAGTGGGACTAATGTGATCTTCTTTCCTTGGTGCTCAAAGGAGTGGCGATTTGTGAAGCCATCATGCAACACCTTGTGATCATACTGCCAAGGTCTCCCTAAGAGAATATGTCCAGCATCCATAGGAATAACATCACACAATACTTCATCTGCATATCTTCCAATGGTGATAGGAACCTTAACTTGCTTCTGGACTTTCAAATCTCCATCTTCACTAAGCCACTACAGAGTGTAAGGCTTTGGGTGTTTCTGAACCTTCAGATGAAGCTTCTCAACCAGGGATGAGCTCGCCACATTGGTGCAACTTCCTCCATCAATAATCAAGCTGCAAACCTTGTCTTGAATCTGACATCTAGTATGGAACAGGTTCTCACGCTGGTTCTGCTCTTCTTCCTTTTGCTTCACACTCAAAGTTCTCCTAGTAAGCAGTAGCTCTCCTTTGACTGGATAATCCATGTTTTCTTCATCAGTATCAATCAAGAGTTTCTCTTCTTCAGATTCATACTCTCCATTCTCAAGCAGGATCATCAGCTTCTTGTTTGAGCACTCATTGGCATAATGTCCAATGCCATGACATTTAAAACACTTCACATCTCTGGTTCTCGTGGCTGGAGTTTTTCCTTTGTCATCTCTGCCATTTCCAGAAGTCTTAGTCTCCTCTTTTGGCTTGTTGAAAGCCTTCTCTTCTTTGTTCTAGGCTGGTTTAGAAGATGATCCATGCTGCTTTCTGGTATAGGACTTCCTCTTGTTCTGTTGCTCAATAAGCACTGCTTTGTGAAGAAGTTCCTCCATGGTGTTGAACTCTTGCATCTCTAGCCGATCCTGCACTTCTCTGTTCAAGCCTCCTTGAAACCTTGCCATGGTTGATTCATCATCTTCATTAACATTGGCCTTGATCATGAGAGTTTCCATCTCCTGGAAGTAATCTTCAACACTCTTAGTTCCTTGAGTCAGTCTTCTGAGTTTTTGATGGAGATCTCTGCCATAGTGACTTGGAACAAATCTAGCCTTCATGAGAGTCTTCATCTCGTACTAGGAAGTAACTGGAGCCATTCCAGTGTGTCTTCTCTTGTGCATAATCTGTTCCCACCAGTTGACTGCATATCCACTAAACTCAGTTGCAGCAAGCTTCACTTTCTTCTCTTCAGTGTAGTTTTGGCACTCAAAAACTAACTCTATTTTTCTTTCCCACTCCATGTAAGCATCAGGATCATTCTTACCAAGGAAAGGTGGAATTCTCAGCTTGATATTACCCAGGTTATCATCAGTTCTTGGTCGTGGGTTGTAGCTTCTCTTGGATCTAACATCACTCCTTCCTGAAGATGAATAAGCATCATCGGATTCATCCTCTCTTGCTTCTTCTCTGGTTCTTCTTTCAGGGCGGTCAGCAGCTCTGTTTCTAGGATGTCTAGTTCCATAAAAGAACTCATTGGCTTCCTCTTCTCTTTTTGTCAAGTTATCTGTGACCTGCTTGGTAATCTCAGCAATCAGAGCCTGCATCTGAAAAGGATTAATATTGACAGTAGGTGTTGTCTCCTCTGCTTGATTATTGTTGTCGCCTGACATGGTTCCTGCAAAATCAAAAAACTTTAGCAAAACACAGAACTCACTCTTTCTCTCACGATCGTCCTTTGTTCTCTCAAGTTTTGTGGTGAAGGTGATTCAAAAGTTCTGTAACCAACCCAATCAAATGAAACTGTGGAAACCCAAAATCCCAAAGAAAAGAGAAAGATAGACAGATTGCAAGATTTTGGATGAGCAAGTGATTTTACCAAACCTCAGTCCGATTTCTCCTAGACTGAACCTGATTTCTCCTGGGGATATTTTAATCAGATCTGGCTCACTTGCAAACAGATAGACAGATAATAGATTGATAAGAACAGAAAAACCCAGAATAAAAGATGAATTCGAAATCCCAAAGATATGAACTTGAAATCCCGGAAAGTTTCAGACTTTGATAGATTAGAGATTGAAAAATAACCCAGAACTGGTAGATCGACAGAGTGGTTGCTCTGATACCACTTAATGACTTCTTCCCAAGGATTTCCACTCTGATTTTAGTTGGATCTACTTTGTAACATATTGAAAGATGAAGTTTTTGATGGATATTGGTTTGATGGACGAAATAGGGTTGATATATGGCTGGGTTGAAGGGAAATCGATGGATTGATACACTGAGGTTGCGGAATGGCCTCATATACTCCTCTCTCTCACTCTGGATATGACACACCAGTCAGTTTGAGAGCTTGTTGATTGTTTTGGGTTCACACACCTCACAATCAAGTTGTTCAAAGAACAAATGAATCACCAAGAAGAAAAGAGTTTTTGATAAAAATGATGATTGAGTTCAGAACTGAAACAAAGCAACAATTTAAAGGGAAAATCAAAAGCAACTCGTGCATGAGGGCCTTGAGAGTTTTAGTTTCGTGCATGAGCACCTAGGGAAAAGAAATAAAAGAAAAACATAAATAAACTAGCTTGTTATAGGAAACAGCAGAATAATTGAAGGTGGTTGGGATGGTGGTGATTGGGCCAAGGATCTCTTTTTCACTTTCTTGGTTCTGAATAAGGCCAACAATCTTCTTAATTAGTTTCTTGGACCTGGATCTCGTGATGGGCCCAACAGATATGACAAATGGATCTTTTTCTGGTATTTGGGCTTCTTTTGGGCTGAGAGAGAGACATCTTCATTTTGGGCCTTATCCACGCCATCTTCTTGATAATAACTTAGTTCTTGCATCCATTCAGGTTCATCATCAGGTTCCTCTAAGGTTGGCTCGTCCTGGATTTCATCAAGACTAGACTTTGCAAGACCTTTGGACCGGTCTGATAACGCGCAAGGCAAACCGTCTGGGAAAAACCCTAACGAAGTAACCCTCGTGCCGACACGGAAAGACCCGAGAGACCGTCCTCCTATCGAGGAAGATAAAGAAGGAGGAGAATTTGAAACCGTCGACATGGAATCTAGCTGTCAGTCCAAACCTACGGACGAAGACACATACATACATCCGCACCACACAAGGAGTCGAGCAACTCGGGACAAGTCCCAGTTCGACAACCCTATGAACAAAGAAGAAGAATCTACCTTCTGGAAACAACAGGAGGAACTGGCCGAGGAGCAAACTCAGAGCAGTCGCAGCAACCGCCGACAAAGTCGGAAATCTGCGACAAAGAGTTTTGAAATCCGCGATCTTCGCGATGATCTCATGAAAACGGTGGCTGAAGTTAGGGCGGTGAAGTCCTAAATCCACCACGCTACTAGCACCGCACCATAGATCGATCTACTCCTCGAAGAAGCTTGTAAAACACCCTTTACTACTCGTATCACCGAAACTAGGATTTCAGATCCTAGGAAGGTCAAAGTGATGCCATACGACGGAACTACTGATCCTAAAGCACACCTATAGGATTTTCAGGTCGCGATGGGTAGAGCCAAATTTAGAGAAAACGAGAGGGACGCTGGCGAATGCCGCCTCTTCGTAGAAAACCTCCGCATAGCAGCGCTAGAATGGTTCTCTCGCCTCAGGCAAAACTCCATCGAAAGCTTCTCCTAACTCACCTCGGAATTCCTTGAACAATACTTGATGTTAATAGATCTAGAAACCTCCGACATGGATATCTGGAGCTTGTCCCAGGGAGAGGACGAAACTCTCCGAGACTTTATAAAATATTTCAAAACCGTCATGGCTAGATTCAGCGGCATAAGCGACAAAGTCACGATAGACGCACTTCAAAAAATGCTCTAGTTCAATTTGAAGTTAGGAAATTGATAACTTTGGAGAAGCCTCTTACAATCCAAGACGCGCTTCACAAAGCCACGGATTACATTATCATCGAAGAAGAGATGAGGGTCTTGTCCCAGAAATGGAAGCCAACAAAGAATGCACCGAAGGATCCGGGGTCGGATCAGAAATCAAAAAAAGTAAAACCCTCGGAACGACAGAAGCGTCCAACATGGAGACGAAGAAAAGCAGGGAGCGCATAGCTATGCTATTAACTCTGGGTCGAAGCAAGGACGGACGACGGGCAATACATGGACCCAAAATCTGAATTATGATGAAAACGCCTTCTGCAACTTTCACCAAACGCGCGGACACTCGACCATTAACTGCAAAGTTCTCGCCGCGATACTGGCTGCGAAGCTGCTCTCCGGAGAACTCTCAGAAGTCTCCAGCGTGAAAGATCTCATCCGCGACTCAGATCGCCCCCCAAAAAATGATAGGACTCCTCAAACGAAGAAACCTTCCCAGGGGGACCAATCGGAGGAAAACGCGGAAGAAGGCAGGACGATAAAGGCAACGACAGCAATCGTCGCAGGGTAAACATGATTATCGGCGGATCACAATTCTGCAGCGTTACCATCTCGGCCATCAAAGCTTATCAGCGCAAAGCCGAGACAATCGCGAATTTGACAACCTGGCCCATTATTAATGACACTCCGAAAGGAGAAATCACTTTTGACGAAGAAGAAGTCGGAGGAATCGATCAGACACATTGCGATCTACTCGTAATCGATCTCATGATAAGATATCTCAAGGTTGCTGGGGTTCTCATCGACACCAGAAGCATATTCAACGTCATCAAATGCGACACTCTAAAACGGATGAACATCGAGTTAGGCGAAGTTGTGCCATCACCTAAGCCGCTAACCGGTTTCTCCGGCCCAACATCGATGACCCTCGGATCTATCAAACTATACGTTGCGGAAAAAGAGGTCACCAAGATCGTCGATTTTGCGGTCGTCGACCACCCATCCATCTACAACGTCATCATGGGCATGCCTTGGTTGAACGCCATGAATGCAGTCACATCAATTTACCATTTTGGCATTAAGTTCTCAACTCACAACGGGATTGCCGTAATTTGGGGCTGTCAGAAGCAGTCGAGACGCTACTTCCTAGCCGAGCACAAGATAAGAAAAATCACGAACAGCATGATAACAAAGGCCAAGCTCTCGAAGATAGCCCAAGCGTCAGCCGAAAGTACTTCGAGCAAAGACGACCCAGAACTGTCGATCCCAGCAACGGCCAACGAACAACCAGTTCCAGTGTCCGACGCTTCCATCCCATCAAAAAAGACAAGTCTAATGGAAGACGTCGACTCAGCAACTGACGCAGTCGACACAAACACGACGGCCGAGTAAACCGACTCGCCCAAACAAACAGAACTACGAGATGGCTTGATCCTCGAAAGAGGTACGTAGGCAGCTCGCCAAAAGACGAGTTCAGGTATCCCCCTCTCTAAAAAGGGGCAGGGGAGTGGGTACCAATACGAACACTCGTATATTCCAACATTCAAAAACAAAATTTTCGATGCATTGTACTCGAGATTTTCAATACTTTTTCGACAATAAAGACTTCTTTATAAATTCGTAAATTGCCTATCATCCGCAAAGAAAGACTATGTTATACATCCGTACACGAGCAGAACGATTATCGCACGATCCCAAAAACGGAAACTCGCAAAAAATCATTCTACCTCGAAACAGATCAACTCAACACCATTTTATCTTGGTCGAGTCATCAACTCCCGACCAAAGCACGAGATCCTGATTCCCTATACTCAAAGCATTAATTACACAAAGTGATTTTTCGAAAATAATAGGCGAGACGTCGTCTGGATTTTTTAGAATACACCCCCAGTCAAATCGCAACTACAAAAACCCTCGGCAATTGACCCTGCCGAGCATTTTAGCCGTCTTAAACAAACGCACCCAGATCCGTCCTAAGGACAGATCCTCTTACATCCGACTAGGATAAACATCACGCTATAAAAGAAATCCGAAATATTGGTCAGCACTTTTGGGAGACTTGAAAATTTTCCCTGAAGAGATGCTCGACTCCGACCAGACAAGTAATATATGCCGAGAACCTATCGCGGACTTTAAATCGGAATGGAGTCAGGTTAAAATCGAAAAGAGGCAAAACGAAAGCCGATTCGTCATCGCAAAGCCTTAAACCGAAAGTAAACCTAGGTATTGCCCTAAACCTAGCACACTGGTCTCTAACGTCTCAATGCATGATATCAAAAAGATATGAGATCCTAAAAGCATGTCTCTTCATCTATATCTAAACGTTCCCAAAACTTCGAAAAATCCTCGAACATCTCACACGAACAACGAATAGGGTGATCCACAAAAAAGGAAGGACGTCGAGATGACAACTCGAGTTTTCTTTCTACACTAAAACAAATATCAAACATCTTTGTAAGAACACCGACTTATCATAGCATGCACTTTTCGTATAAAAGTTAATAAAATATAGGGATTCAAAGCCACACCCGGCCTGTCCCGCTACTTACGACCACATTCGGCCGACAAACAAACAAAACAGAAAGTACAATAATATAGAAGAAAAGCATTCTAGAATCAGTCGCAACCTCGCAATTACTCATCAAAATCAAAGCAGCCGGTCATCGATCTATCGAGCGAATAGTCGTTGACATCCAGGGGAGCCGTCGGCTGGTTTACCTCGACCGTCTCATCTGCATTCCCTGCCTCGGCCTCCACCGTTTCGAGAGAAACAGGAATCTGGTTCCACTGTTCCCAAATCCTCTCTTCTATCTGAGGAATCGCAAAATCTCTATCCCTCTCTTTCATGCGTCCGGTCTGCCTCGCATATTCGACACCGAACGAATAATCAGGAGCCTGCGTGAGGTATAGCCCGCCCACGACACCGCGGCACTCGTGATAGTCCCCGAAGTTCTTGTAACGTTTTGTAAGCTCCTCAATTCATACGAGAACTTTCCGCAATGGTTTTTCATGACCTCGGCCATTTCTCTCTTCCCTCGCCTTTAGGCACAACGAACCTCATCGTGAATGACTCCCTCTCACGACGACGGGAACTTTCCATCTCACCTCTTAGACGAGCGATCTCGTTATTGGTTGTCTCATCCCTGAACTGAGCCATGCGTGCCTCCAGGCAGCTCGCGTCAAGTGCTTGGTTTATCATGAGAAGACCTGTGAAATATCTCGAAGTTAAGAAGAAAATTTGCCCTAAAAAAAAGATAATAAAAACGTACCCCTTTAACCATCCGCGATGCTTTGGCAAACTTCAGGGCCTCGCTAGATCCACCTGCGCCAGGAGGATAATCAAAACCAAGAAGCTCATCGAGATCGTCCCGTTCGTCGCTACTTCCGTCTACCTGACGATTTAGGTAATCTCTTCGTATATTATCGGAGGAACACCGCTCGTTAACCACTTTGTCCTTATGAGTCTTCGGTCTTTCTTCTCTCGTGTGAACCGTGCATAGAACAATTCCGTCCATGGATGCCTCCGATTCTTCCTCAACAGGAAGATCTGGCCGGTGTCGAGAACGGTGGAGAGCAATGGCGTGACGGACCCTTTTTGGGCTAACCGTTGCCCAAAAACGCGAGCGACCGAGAAGCAAGTCTTGGATGGTAGCCAAACCATCCAGACTCAGAGGGAAAGGGTTGGTCTCTGAAAATAAAAGTAAACAAAACATATTAGAAATCAAACTTCACCGGAACAAAAGGGAGGGAAAAGACGAAAGGGGCTACACTTGACCAAGGATACCTTTTAGACCCCATCTAGTCCTAAAGATGGAGAGGCCGTCTGCTTCTACAGACGCATCATCAACACGGACGAAAAAAGAAGTGCTTCCGCCATTCATGATAGTTCGACACAAATTCGCTTATGATCGTCATCCCCGACTGGGGCCTCAACTGAATTATGGATGATTTCCCGACTGGTTTAAGCAAAGCGTCGAGATGGTTGGCGTCGAGGGTTATATCCAGCTCGTAACTCGTCACGAGGATCCCGACAATATGCTGCAGACCAATGGGTTTATTTGACTAATCGATATTTTGGGACGATCGAGAAGTCACGCTATGACTTCAGGAATAGGAAACCACATATGACATTTGTCAAGCACACCTCGTAACACGTAAAGTAACCGTCGGGCAGAAACTCAGCAACCTCTCCAACCTCTGGAAGATAAAACTCGACCGATTCATCAACTCGACAGTGGCTCCGGATGGTATCCAGGCCATTCGGACAAGTTTTGCTTGGAAAACCCTCTACGGGGTTTGCTTGAAACCGAGGCAAGGCCCACATGCCAGGTCTAGGGGGTTTCACGTCTCCCCTGGCCTCCCAATACGCCTCGACTTCTTAAGGATCGACCAAGTGAGCCGAGAATTCCACTTTTGGTACATCATCGTTGCATTGCGAACTGGAACCATAGGGGACAGAACGGTCTTCGCGAGACTTTGAGGAAACCTTTCTTCTCGAAGACATAACTTTCTATTTATCAAAGGAATGGAAGAAAAGAGAAAATCTTTTGATTCTTAAAAGAGCTTGTGGAAAAGTCAAGAATATGTGAAACCACTCCACATACTGATAAAAGAAAGGATTCACTATTTTACCTCCAGGCTTCGGACGTCGGATTCCGCCTAATTCATCAAATATGCTTAAAATGCTAACAAAAACAACACAGTTCTGACAAGCTGGGGGGCTAACTGTTGGGGTCAAAATCGGTTATGACGGAATCAACGTCTGAAACCTACCGGGAAAATATGCTCTTTGTGTAAGAATGAGATAATGCCTCGAAAAAGGGGAAACGGAGAAGATCATGGTCAAATCTAAACTGACCACAAAGGAGCGTTCTGCACAGATAACTCATTAGGAAAAGTTTGTCCGAATACCACATGAAAAACATATCCCCGAACAGCAATACGACGAAACGACTAGAAGACTCGATCATCTAACTCCCCAGACGGAAAAGATGTCCGAGCAAGACGTCCAGCTCGTCGAACAAGAAAATCAAGCCAAATGGGCCGACCAACTCGCCATACAGGCGAGTTGGACGGCTCGGACCAACCAACTCACCATACGGGCGAGTTGGGTGGCACGAGCAATCCGATTCGCTCGTTTGGAAATTTGGATCAATCAATCCATGTTCACTTCGTCCTCGTTAACTCCCTCTCTCGATACTTGATTGAACTTATCTTTGTTCCGTCTCGATCAGGGTTGACATTTGAACTTTACCGAAAGAACTCGTTTTGTCAAAGGATCGGGTAAATCTTATGAGACGGTAACGGTTAACTAAACACCTAGAGTCATATGCCCCATACAAAAGATCCTAAATTTCGGACGTCATTTTGGCAATGCTATTTTGATGAAATCGTAGAAACTCCTAAGTCAGAAAACGGCCTGATTAGGTCTAAAGCTCGGCCAAAGGCTTACTCGCGATTTTATCTGAAGTCAAGCTCAAACTTTGTGACGGTTTATCTTTTATTTTGCAGGAAGGGTTAAATGTTAAGTTCTGAAGATAAATGTCAAAGATCGGAGGATAAATATTAAGCTTTCGAAGATAATCTTGAAGATCGAGGAAAAAAATGAATATTTCCACGAAGCGATAAATTCGACCAAGTGCAGATAGAGAAAGAGCAAACCACCTCTGGAGGAGTATATAAGGACGTCGAGGGTGATGATGCTGAAGACACACAAAAATCTCCACTCAGAGAAAACATAGCTTAGCACTTAGAACATTTAGGCAACTTTCCGTTTTTGTTATTCGAGCTGCGACTCAACTAGGGTTTTGCAGTCTTAGGTTATTATATTAGAACTAGGGATCTCGCCGACATATCTCATAGCCGAGGCTCCTATCCTGTTGTAAACGCTCATACGCAAATTCAGAATAAGACATCTATTTGCTCTCTTTTCAATTCGTACTTTGCTTTTCGATATTTACTTTGTAATCTAACTGATTGACGTGTGGTTTAGCAGATATCTGGGACCTCAGGGAAGCTAGGGTTTACCCTGCGTTCTTTATTCAACGGAAATCGACAGTGCAAATTTTGGTTCCCACAACATGTGTGCTCAGATTCTTGCTTGAGTAAGAGTCCATGTGTCATTTGATCGATACTCCCAAGGTAAAGCATGCACCGTTTTATTTTAAGAAATGAGGTTGGTAGAGGGGTATGTCATGCAGTATTAGCTACGTTTTTAGCTAGATGGTTTTGTTGCTAAGCTAGATAGAGTACAAAAGATACCTCCAAAGTTGGCATTGATTCAATGTGTCTTGCAACATTGCAGAGGTGATAATAGTAAGGTGATAATAGTAAGGTGTAAATCCCTACGATTTCAAACCTCTTTCACATGACTATTCTAAGTTTTGCTTGAGGACAAGCAAAAGGATAAGTCTGGGGAGTTGATATATTATGCATTTTCCTAGTTTTCATTGCAGTATATGTGCTTTTTAGAGTCTATTATATGTGTTTAGAGTCTATTTTAGAGTCTTTTCCGTTCGAGGTATGTTTTGGAGCAATGTGGAGATCACGAAGCACTCTTGAGATTTTTGATGAGAAAACTAGTAGTTGTTGAAGAAATCAGAAGTCATAGCCGATATTCAGGAAGAATGTCGATCGACACTGCCTCCTTAGTGTCGCTCGACACTCGTGCGAGTAGACGGGCCGACTTTATTCAAGACTGACTAAACCCATAAGATCCACATTAATTACAAGACTGCCTCTAGCCGACTTATACCTAGTATTTAGATGTTTTTTCATTGTTTGGGCAACACACCAGCCACATCTACCTTACAATTTACCACCATTCGTAGAATATTTTTAGTTGTTTTTTGGAGAGAAGGTCAAGAAATCCTTCAGAGCTTTTGTATTGGAACTCCAGTTTTTCTACCTTATTATATTTATGCATTGTATTCAGATTATTGTTATGCTTTGCTTAATCATGTTTGAGTAGTTTCTCTTATTAGATTTAGGGTTTTCAATAGGGTTTAATATGAAATACTGAAACATAGAACTGCTAGCGTGAATCTTTAGGATCCTTCATCATAAATGGAGTCACTCCTTGTGTTCTAGAGTAGCTAACTAGAACCATGAACATATGATACTGATAAATATGACAGTAGGTTCAATACTGACATAAATTATGCTGAGCTAGGTTGGTAGATACATGTGAGAGCTGGTCTAAATTAACTTAGTGAACATTTTGATTAGAACGTTAATGCTTGCCTAAGGAAGCATCGATCGACATTCACTCCATAATGTTGATTAACACTTGCTCCTTGTTCGCATATGAAGGCTGGAACAATGATTTAGTCATCTGGTTAGGCTTGCAGCGAGAACTGGATCATACTATTGCATTCGAGTTCTAGGACGGTTTATCACACATCCTTAGCATCTACACATCATAATTTTATTGCATGAAACTCTAAGTGTAGCTACTTTATCATATTGTTTACAAACCAATTGCTTTACTTATTCTTTACTATTTACTCCTTTATTAATATCTACCTAGTTTAATCTTAATATCACTAGTCAATTGTGTGTCCACACTCCATGCGGATTCGATCCCTATATACTATAATTGAACCTCTTATTTGAGAGAAAAAGCTGCTCTACGATAATTTGAATGATATCAATCATGTTGGGATAGGCCTATATAATCTCAAAGAACTAAATGAAGGATATTGTGGCTCCCACTCCGCCGCTAACGGTTTAGTGCTCCAGGCGAAAAGAGAATGCTATTAATGGTCTAAGATGGCAGAAGACAGTTCTGTCAAGTAAAGAATTGCGATCAATGTCAAAGACATGCTCAAAGCTCAAGTCTTCCCCCATAAAACATCAAATCCATTAGCCCTTCCTGGCCATTTATGAAGTGGGGCATCAATTTAGTTGAAAATTTGTGAATATCACCGGAGCAAAATATTTTCTTCCTAGTAACCACCGACTAGATCTCCAAATAGGTGAACGCAAAACCTTTGAGCAAAATAACAGTACCCAAGTAAGAAAGTTTCTCGGGGTTAATTTCATACCATGTTATAGGTTCCTCAAGAATCTTTGTCACAGACAATGGGCCACGGTTCACAAAAAAATAATTTCAATGAATTTTGCAGCAACTGGAGCATAAAACTCACATTCACTAAATCAAGGCATCCTCAATCAAACAGAAAAGTAGAATCCACCAATAAAATGGTGATCAAAGTGCTAAAAAATCACCTACAAGATGACATAGGAAGATGGGTGGAAGAACTACCAGGAGTCATGTGGATCTATCGAACCACTACGAAGGTTGCTACCGGGGAAAACCCTACTTCCTAGTTTATGGCATGGAAGCAGTACTTCCAACTGAAGTAAAAATAACGACGGCTGTCTCTGAGCATCTCTCAAGGATATAATTGTGGCGGGACACTAAGCTCTCTCCTATCAGCTTGTTTGGGTGGCCAAACCACCTCATGCTTTCTACCCACGACCATAAGACCTCATTAGTTCATTCTCCCCACCTATAAATAGACCCTCACCCCTTAGTTCATTCTTCACACCAAAAACCCAACCATAGGCGTCTAGTTTTTAGCTTTCAGATTTTAGTTCTTTATTTAGATTTAGGATTTAGATCGTGGCTCCTAACGGAACATCAAGAATTTGTTTGTTCGCGGATTAATTCGATAGAAGTTCCTAGTCGTGCCAACCGCGAGATAGAGGTGATAGAGTCTAAATAAGGATATTGTGCTAAATCCAAACAACTCAAACCCCAAGGTTATTCTCGGTTAAGTGTTTTGATTGTTGAATATACGGTTAGTTCCTTCAAAACAAAAGTATTGGTTTATGCATTGAAAGGTTGCACATTTAGTAATATGATGATCATGATTGGTGCTTGTGAGAGATAGTAGGTTATATCGTTCAGATCTTGGCTCAGGGGATATAACATATTTGTGATATATTTATGTAATGATCCATATACTTGTATGATTGGGTTAGATCATTTGGGCCTCGGTTCATATTGTATAACATCTTTGAGCATGATTGTAACGAGATTAGTCGTAACCACGGACTTCCGTCGACTTTTGTTGAGGAGAGATCTGTGAGGTTCCAACACTCAAGACTCAAGGAGGAGTGTTATGATAGTCATTGATCAACCTGAAGTATGTGCATTACCCGGGGCCGTACCAAAATTAGGTCCAGGCAGTACACGAAGACACAGTGATAAAGTAGCTATTATCGACTGTGTGGCTGCATGGCGATGCAGCCTTGTTATGCCTCTTCAGTTGACCTTTTGAGAATTTGTGACTAGAGTCTATGTGGGCCGTTATGCCTCTTCAGTCAGATTTTTGAGACATTATGTCTAGAGATGATGTGGGCGGATCGGATTGGATTACAAACGGCCAGGTAAATCCTCAAAGATTAATGATGATCTAACCACATGTGAAGGGTAAATGTGTGGTTTACTTGATTGCTTTATTTTTGCATTAATATTGCTTGAAATATTTGATCTTTGCTGCTTGATGGTTGATTCATATTGGGAGGATGATTTTATTGTTAGGGAACCCCGAGTCACTAAGAAAACTAGATGATTATTAGACTCTTTTTTTAGCAGGTAACCATATGGGTATCTCGGGTTGCGGATGAGCAACTGATGGCTTAGTATTTATGCCTTTTGCGAATAAATATGTATTGTAATATGTAATAAGTTTGAAAGTAGTGCACTTTATATATGTTTGATGTTCTTTGAACCTAAGTATTATATGAATAATATAGGTTTGTGGAAATGCTTAGGTTTCATATGATATTAGTCCTATTACAGGACGGACCAACTAACGGTTTAAAACTAGAGTTACAAAGCCTAAATTTGGAACGGCTAGTAAACCCATTCTCGGACATTTGATCTTGGGATTTCGTATTTTATATGAGAACCTCAGGTCGACTGTTTGGGCACGGGTAGTAGCATCTTTGATCTGGTTAAAGTTCTTTATTGTATCGTGCATGTTCCTGTTTGATTAGTGAATTGTAAATTAATTAAATTTGACTTAATCCGTAACGGGGGTGTTACAGGTGACCTGATAGAAAGGACTCCTAAAAAGACGTCTACTTAAATGGCCGCCCAAAAAAGAAGAGGGGCAAGAAAAAAATATCAGATAGTCTTCCATCTCCTTAGGGCTACTAAAAATAAAAGTCACAGGGTCCGTATGGCAGGAATCTAATCGGAGCCTATATACCGTGCAACCCACATAATCGAGCTAAGGATTTCTCGAATTATCCTAACGATCCAAAAATAAGATGATAAACCTCCACTCGATATATCCTAACTATCTAAAATAGGATGATTCGCCTGATATATGCCTCCAATATAAAAGGAAAGATGACAAAACCTAAAAATCGAGAATTCAATTCTCGAAATTCGAATTTTTTACGGCATTAAAATCAAGATTCGCTCGACCCAAAGTAAATATCCCATGAGAAAGAGAAATCCAAACGAAAGAGAATCTCTTAAAGACCAGACAATAAGCAAAGGCCGTAATACATATACTATGGAGCATTCCTTCTACAAATCTCTCCTCCTCCTCTTGGGCCAAGCATTCCTTCTCACATAACAGGAAAACAAGCTTCCCTCGGTAGCTCTGACAGATCTATGTGGTCATCACTAATCATACTAAAGTCTATGTCCATTGTAGCACTCCACGAGTTCATATACCAGTTCAGATCCTAATTACATGCTCATAAGCAGAAAGACAACATGATCATGAATCATATCGACAAGTCTATCATTTGGTCCATCTATGTTCCCTCTAGATAAGATGATTCCAGTCAACTGTGCCATAAGGCCATGCGCCATAAAGGTCACATGCGATAAGAAGGGTTTCATAGACGTACCACTGTAATGTGAATTCAGGACCACGAACAAGATAATCAGATCTTACGTGGCTCCGTGCCAAAACGTCTTAAAAGACCATATTTTCTCCTAGATCTTCGCAACAAGGAATCTCTTAGTTTCCTTACCGTCCAGGCCAGGATATTCTGGGAAACCTCCAAGAAGCAATTTCTTGCTTAAGCCACCCATAAACCTGTTGTGAATATATGATTCTGGTCAACTGTAAGAAATTCCTCCTACTTAGAGTTAGGCACCAACCTTCTCCTCTTGCTTAAATGAATTATGGCCTCCATGTCACATTTTTTTCCTATTTGGGGCTAAAATGGAAACTTCTATGAAAAGAAGATCTTTCCATATTTCAGGATATGGAAGGATATAAGCTAGATTTCGACTACAAAGACCTATAAAAGGATCGACTATGTTCACTTTCGACTATAGAAGCAGGCGACTAGAACTAGGGTTTCCGAACAAATATATTGTACTCCTTCTCTATTGATCAATAACACTAACTTTAATCTAACTTTCTTGCTTTACTATACTACTTGATGCTTTTGTAGTATCATAAAAAATTCTGTTTTGCTTTATCCTAACAATTTCCACCTACAATTTAAACTCATAAAAATGAGGTAAGCGGAATCAGTTCATGATTTAGTTTTGATGCATTTCACTATAAATAAAACGTTTTTTTATAATCTAGCATATTTCCTCCTGTATTAACCATGATCTTCCGGTGTGATGAAAATACACAAGATAAATAGTTTACAATATAAAAGAACAAAAATTAAGTTGGCAACCACATAAGAAATTGGAGAACAATTTGTTTAAGATTCTCGAGGATGAAGAGTTCCAAACTTCCGTAGAGCCGGAACGTAGCAGACCAGCTAGCTGTAAGTGTTTGACCTTCTTATTTAATAACTGTTGGAACTATATTATAAATCATTTTTATAATTCAAATTATGTTCATGTTCTCATTAAATCCAGTTTTCAACGGGAAGACAACTGTAGTATTTGCCTTAACCATTTTATTTCGGCTTAGTTTGTGAAAAATTAAAAGTGCGTTGTGTGTCAAGGGGACAAATAAACAAAATTTTCATTGCTTTAAGACTCTGTAACATATATATAATAACTACATCTTACTTAACAATGATGATATACACAAGAATATATGCTTAAATATTTGTGTTATGTGAAAAATAATGTTTGTGTTCTGAAAACTAACAATATATGTCATTTAGGTGCTAGGCCACCACTCTTCTTTCTTTCTTTCTTTCTTTCTTTCTTTCTTTCTTTCTTTCTTTTTTCTTGTCAAAAAAAAAAAATTAGGTTTGAAAATGTAACTTACCACCTACATGTTCTGCGGTGGTGATGGATCCTCATTTTCTCACGCAAGCAGTTGTCCAATCATTTTTAACATTGTATTTTTTATTCCCCTAAATTTAGCGATAAATAACCCACTAAAATGTTCGAGTAAGAATCTAATCAATCGGAATTCTCTTTCGGACCCAACATCTTAAAATGTAGAAATAGTTAGGATGAAAAGATGTTAGTTGGTTTTAAGTTTCAACTATTGTAACGACGACAAAGATTAATTAGCATCTAGAGTTTCTGACTGCTACACAAAATAAATCCTAGATTAATATTGTAAGAGTTCAACCAAAATATATAAAATTATATAAATTATGAAGAAAAAATATATCTTCTTAATCAACCAGCTAATTCTACACGCATATATAGACACGCGCGAACAAAACCTATTCGAAACACCAAAAGAAACTTATAAGGTGTATCACAGCAAAATCATAAACATATTAGTTATCAAATCGTCAATCGTAATCATCATTTGAGGTAATCCATGTCTGTGGAACTTCCGGTGTTTGACATCTCAAAGTCTCTAAGCGAGTCATCGCTGACGTCACTACAAGATGCCTGTAAGGAGTGGGGTTTCTTCTACGTGACAAACCATGGCATCTCCGGCGATATGTATCAGAGACTCCGGCGATTCTCTGGTGGAATGTTCGGGCTCGGAGACGAAGAGAAGATGAAGATGGGAGCGTCTAATTACACTCCCCGTTTCATTGCATCTCCTTTCTTCGAGAGCCTCCGTGTCTCCGGTCCCGACTTCTACGCTTCCATTGATGCTTTTTCCGACCAAGCTACCGATGAGGACTTCAGGTATGCCTATATGCATTACATATATTACATGTGTGTATATAAAACCTGCAGATGCTTGTTGACATTTTCTTTGACAACCCTCCAAACGATGTCAATTAATGAGTTGAATTTAAAAGTCTTTCAATATTCTGAATATTGTAGAAACCATGATTAAGCTGCCTTCTCAACCAATTTACATGCAATCCACTTTTTCATTATTTTTCATATTTTAGTACCATTTTTATGAACTGGCCAAGGAGCAGACTGTAATTTCTAGTGTTTATATTAAATTGTTCATATAGATGTAACTGTAGATGAGACGAGAAAATAAAGAGCAGATAGTACAATCACACAAATTTTGTTAATGGGATTTGTTTCCTATATTCCGAAACCTTGTCCAAATTTCATTCACTAGAACAAGATTGCAACTTACAATTGCTATGGTATCAGACACTACAATGTCTACCATTCTTTTCTATATAGATAAGCTATGAAGTTATTTATCAAACATGCATGTATTGGTCATCATCTGAGAACACCGGAGCATCGCTGTCTTCGAATAGATGAAATCTTCATAGATCACCAACTACTCCATGTACAGCATATACACTAATGTCACCACACAAAGTCAACATCAGAATCCATTGAAAACTACATCAGAAACTATGTCAACACCCAACACACACTGAAACCTCATTCTTTATTTTCAAAGGTTTGTTTTCTTCATAG
This sequence comes from Moricandia arvensis, assembly GCA_905132765.1. Taxonomy (NCBI): domain Eukaryota; kingdom Viridiplantae; phylum Streptophyta; class Magnoliopsida; order Brassicales; family Brassicaceae; genus Moricandia; species Moricandia arvensis. Next base: position 219,636 of record CAJHQP010000042.1, read on the forward strand.
AGCATATCTTTCTTTATTAATCAGATCAGAACTTGCTCTCCAAATATTCCAACTACACATAAGAAAACTTTTCATTTTTTTCATTTTTCACTTATCCTTTGCAGGGCGGCTGCAGCTTATTGGTTCAGTTATTCACAGCCTTATCAACTTTTGGATGTCTGTTTTCTGTCTCCCACAACAATGTCTAAAGGAGATAGACCAGCTATGCTCAGCGTTTCTTTGGTCAGGTCCTGAACTGAACACTAAGAAAGCAAAGATCTCTTGGTCTGAAGTATGTAAGCCACGTAATGAGGGTGGTCTGGGACTGCGTCCTTTGCAAGAGACCAACAAAGTCAGTGTTCTGAAGTTGATATGGCGAATTCTATCGGCAAACTCACTTTGGGTACAATGGATCCGACACTATCTCATACGAAAAGGTTCCTTTTGGAATACAAACACAAAAAGCTCCCTGGGATCTTGGCTCTGGAAAAAGATCCTAAAATATAGAATAATTGCGTAACAGCTTACTCGAGTGGAAGTAAACAGCGGAGCTCAGACTTCCTTTTGGTTTGATAGTTGGTCTTCTCTGGGGCGGATGATTGACTTAACGGGACCTCGAGGTTGTATCGATTTAGTAATCAATATCAATGCCACTGTGGAAACAGCGGTGAATCAATACAGAAGGCGTAGACACCGGGTTGAGATGCTGATCAATATAGAAAAGGAGATTATGAAAATCAGAAACCAAGGTCTGGGACATGATGAGGATATTCGACTGTGGAAAGGCACGGGGGATAGTTTCAACAAAGTTTTCAGCTCTAGCCAGACATAGCAGATCCTGAGAGAGACACATCCTATAGTGAGCTGGTACAAAGGAATATGGTTTCCGGCTGCAACTCCAAAGTTTTCTATAATCGTCTGGCTTGCGACCAGAAATAGGCTTGGAACGGGGGAGCGAGTTTTGAAATGGAACCCGCACGGAGATGCGACTTGTGTGCTTTGCACTGGTACAATGGAGACAAGGGATCATCTTTTCTTCTGCTGTCCCTATTCAGAAGAGATATGGGGAAGGTTAACTAGGAAGCTGGTTGGCGCGAGCTACACAACGATCTGGACTGAGCTACTTGATCTGGTGACGGACAAAGCAAGGAATAGCACAATTTTATTTCTCATTCGATATACTTTTCAGGCTCTGGTATACTCGCTATGGCGTGAGCGGAACAACAGGAAACATGGCGAAGCTCCACAAAGTGCCACTCAAATTGTCAACTACATTGACAAATTGGTGCGGAACCGCATAGACTCACTGCGAGGACAAGCAAATGGACGATATAGCAAGGCCATGGGAGTGTGGTTTGCCACAAGATAAAAGTTTTTGGCTCTAGATTAGCTTTACAACATTCAAATCTTTTCAAATAATGACACATCCATTGTAAAAAAAGCGTTTTTGTCTTGAATAAATTTAACATTCATTCAAAAAAAAAAAAAACTTTTCATTTTTTTAATGAAAAATTCATCTTTAGTCAAACTCTATTTTGTTTAATTGAAAACATCTATTTGTCTTCAAGCATATATCTTCTTTCATTTCTCAAGCTCAACAAGTTTATGGCCTCACAAGACACAAACTATCATTTAGCTCCACCTTCATAAGACACGCCTATACTACCTCCTATTCTAGTACGCTAACTAATACAAACAACCACCATAGAAAACTGCATCTTCAAAATCTAATTCCAAATGTATTGGTTACTCTTTTATTTGATTAGTGCGCATTGCATATTTGAATCCTCAATAAGCCTTTAATGCAAGAACTAATATATTATTTTGTATTTGTATAATACATAAACACACAAAAGGAGGTGAAAGTTGGATGTTGTGATGCTTTGATCTATCACAAAGTTAAAAGATTATTATTCTTGAAAAAAACACATTTATAAGATGATTTGTATTTCCTAATCATTTTGTTATTGTAGGAGATAGGTTGCACCCACCTTCCAAAGCCCAAGTAACAACAAGCCCGGATTATGAAGACTAAAACGGCGTAGTTTTAGCCGGCCGCTCAATCAGCGAAAAAAGCCAAAACGATCAGTAGCCCAGTCGTTTTGATCAAAGCCCATTTCGACTAAGGCCCATGAAGGAATCGGCTTAGGGCATCAACGACCAGCAGCCTATAAAAGGAGAGGAAAGTGCCATAGAGAAAGGGGGAGAACAAGAGCAAGGCGGCTAGAACTAGGATTTCCAATATTTCTAAATACCTTGTATTGATTTTTCCGGCTTACTAATAAAAGAAAACATCTCCTTTTATACTACTTAGAGATCAAGTCCATCTCGTTTAGTCGTCTTTGAAGGACTCACCGACGAGTTCCGTCGACCTTAAACATTTGTCTGAACTCTGTTCAAACAGTTGGCGCCCATCGTGGGGCCTCTCAGAGTAATGAAAACAAACGATGGGCTCTAGTCACGACGATTCGACCTCCGGCGAAGAACGCGAAGCTCATGAACTCGCTCTAGTCGCAGCGGCACCAGAAGAACCCGCTTACCTTAGCGCCATCATGGAGCGGTTCGCCCAGCAAGACGCCGCACATAAAGTGACCACCGAACAGCTCGCCGCTTTAGATGCCATCCTCGCCCCTATTGCTGCACAACCTAGTGCCCCGACGACTACGATTCGTCGGCATCTGTTTAACACAACCGCAAACCAGGCTCCCGGAACACAAAGCCAGGTCGCAGGAGGAGGCCCACAGACCCTCGAGCAAACTCCCGACGGGCCGAACGTGCAAGCCTCCAACGGTCCGAACCCGCAGACAGTCTGTGAGCTTGCTGAACTCAAGCTGTCGCTCCAGAACATCCACTCGAAGATCCACTGCATAACGCCTTCAGCCCCTCAGATCAAGCGTGTCCTCGCGGACACACTCCAAACTCCATTCTATCCACAGGTCACCAGTGTCCGACTCCGCCCAACAAAGAAGTTTCGCTTGCCGTCGTTCTCTGGAAACACTGACCCTACTGAGCATGTCACGTCATTCAACATAGCGATGGGACGCGCGCACTTCACTCTCGAAGAGAAGGACGCCGACTACTGTCAGCTCTTTGTCGAGAGTCTCGAAGGAGCAGCTCTCAACAAGTTCTCCCGACTCCCCAAAAACTCAGTCAACAGCTTCCACGATTTCTCGACTGCATTCCTTAAGCACTACATCATGTTCACGCGACAAGGAGCAACCGCATCCCACTTATGGAACCTCTCTCAGTCGTCAGGCCAAAGGCTACGCGATTTCGTGGAGAAATTCAAGGCCATTGTCTCGAAGGTCGACGTCCCCGACAGCATAGCCGTCGAAGCCCTAATGAACACCCTCTTTGTTTACTCGAAGTTCCGGGACGACCTCTACCGAAAATCGACGACGTCGCTACAAGATGCAATCGCCTGTTCCAATAACTTCATCCGCATGGAGGAAGACACGCGGGCAATAATCCATAAGCAAAATGTTGCTAAGGAGGTGGTGGCTAAAACCTCAGACGCGCATCAGGAACCGCGCCAACACGCCGCCAACGACAAGCTGAACCAGAAAAAGGGATTCATCTACGCTGTGAACGATGACTAGCACCCTGGAATGGCAGTAGTCGTCCGAGAGAAAGGTTGGAACCACTGGGAAAGGGACTCCGACGGGAAAGCTACCGCTTCATTCGAAACGTCTAACCATGGCACCAGCTCAAATCTAAGTTCCCTCGATCTTAGCAAATACTGTGACTACCACAAAGTCAAGGGACACGACACCAAAGAATGCAAGCACCTACTCGAGGCCTTGCTCGCCTCATACAGCAAATGCACCTCTAATGTCGAGCCGCTGAAGCAAAAGCCGAAAAACAGAAAAAGCTGGAGCAAGAATAAGTAATTAAAGGCGCAAAGACCAAAGAGTAGGACCTTCCAAGGCGAGCGCCTGCTGAAAGACAAAGACGACGCAAAAAATGAACGAGAGATCGAAGATGTATCACCAGACGAAGAACAGCCTAAACACAGGCGTCGTATTAACGTAATATTGGGCAAGTCGACCACTCCAGATGACGAAAAACAGCCTGACGCGACCGACGACTTATGACCCAACCTAAAACAGCGTGAATACTCTTGGCCACAGGCTGACACTTTCGTTGGACCAAGTGACTTACGGCACGTGCTCAAACGAAAGACCACCTACCCACAACAAGACGTGCCCATCGATCTACGGAGTACAATTAGGCCGCGCTCCCTGGATCTGTGGAGTAAAATAAACTCCAAGGCCGACGACCTCAAGATCAAACTCAACCGTCATATGAAATCCGACCTACGCCGAAGACTGGAAAAAAATGAGGCTGAAATAACGACCTGCGTCGAAGATTTATCCGCAGATTTACGCGATCAACTCAAAGCACGACGTGCCCTACGTGTCGGTGTTATCATGGGAGGATCCCCTCCTTGCGGTGACTCGGTCCGGTCAGTCAAGGATTATAAACGACAAGCAGAAACCTCGCAAAAATGGCCAACAAAACCCGAGAATGATCAGCAGATCACTTTCATGTCTGCCGATGCGACCCACGTCCATACTCCGCACAACGACCCGCTTTTGGTCGAACTAGGGATCGGCGAATGCTAAGTCGCTAAAATCCTCATCGATACAGGAAGCTCCGTCGACCTCATATTTTGCGAAACGCTGGATAAAATGGGAGTTGACTTGCGAGATATGAAACCCTCCTCCCGCTCCCTGACCGGATTTAACGGCACGTCATAAACCATGATAGGCACTATATGCCTACCGATTTACGCGTGCGGCGTGAACAGAACGGTCAAGTTCTCCGTCATCAGCACTAAAGCTCCGTATAACGTCATTCTCGGGACCCCCTGGATTCATTCAATGAAAGCAATATCATCGACTTATCACCAATGCCTCAAGTTCCCGGGTCCCGACGGCATAATTCGAATGCTCCGTGAAGATCAGCAGGCCGCGCGAGACCTCTTAATAGCTACCGTGAAATTACAACACTCGACCCTGCACGTCAACATGGTCACGTGGCCGATCCAAAAAGTCTTCTCGCAAAAAGAAGAAGTCCTCGAGATCCAAATCGATGATAATGACCCGAGTAGGATCGTCCGCATCGGAGCGCACCTGCCCAACGACATGTGTGACACGATCATTACATTCCTCAAAAGGAATATGTCAACATTTACATGGTCGACCTCAGACATGAAAGGAATCGATCCCACGATCGCATCCAACGAGCTCACCATCGACCCTACTTTCAAGCTGATGCGGCATAAGAGACGGAAGTTCGGTCTTGAGCAATCGAAAGCGGTGAACGAAGAAGTTGATCGGTTACTCGCAGTCGGGTTTATCACAGAGGTACGCTACCCCGAATGGCTAGCAAACCCCGTTGTTGTCAAAAAGAAAAACGGCAAGTGGCGAGTATGCGTCGACTTCACCAACCTCAACAAAGCCTGCCCAAAAGACAGTTACCCACTCCCGCACATTGATCGTTTAGTCGAGTCTACCGCGGGAAATGAGCTCCTGGCTTTCATGGACGCGTTCTCCGGATACAACCAGATCATGATGCATCCCGACGACCGCGATAAAACTGCATTCATCACCGACAGAGGAACATACTGCTACAAAGTAATGCCCTTCGGTCTCAAGAATGCGGGAGCGACTTACCAGCGACTTGTTAACCGAATGTTCACAAGCGAACTTGGAAACACGATGGAAGTATACATCGACGACATGCTGGCCAAGTCCCTACGCGCCGGCGACCACCCATATCACATGCGCACCTGCTTCAAAACTTTGAATGAATACGGTATGAAACTTAACCCGGCAAAATGCACCTTTGGCGTGATGTCGGGAGAATTTCTCGACTACATCGTTACCCAGAGGGGAATCGAAGCGAACCCGAAACAGATCTCGACGATTCTCGAATTCCCCAACCCAAAGAACAGCCGAGAAGTTCAGCGCCTAACCGGCAGAATCGCGGTGCTCAACCGATTCATCTCCCGTTCCACAGACAGGTGCCTCCCTTTCTACGAGCTGTTATGAGGAAACAAGAAGTTCATATGGGACGAAAATTCCGAGGAGGCCTTACTCAGCTTAAACAATATCTAACGACTCCTCCGGTCCTATCAAAGCCAGAAGAAGGCGATACACTATACATGTACATCGCGATTTTCGAGACGGCAGTCAGTAGTGTCCTGATCAGAGAGGATCGTGGCGAGAAACGACTAATATTCTACACGAGTAAGTGAATGACAGATCCGGAAACTCGGTATCCGACTCTCGAAAATATGACTCTTGCTGTTGTCGTATCCGCAAGAAAGCTACGTCTGTATTTCCAGTCCCATACCATAGAAGTTTTAAGCAACCAGCCTCTGCGCACAGTAATGCAAAACACCAACCAATCCAGACGACTGTCGAAGTCGGCAATTGAACTCAGCGAGCATGACATCATCTATAAAATCGAACATCGGCCAAATCACAGGTTTAGCGGAGTTCTTGGTCGAACTATCTCCCAAACTGGAGAAGGATCTCGCACAGCCGACCGGAAATTGGATCCTCCATGTCGACGGATCTTCGATGACCAAAGGATCAGGCACCGGGGTTTAACTGCAATCGCCAACTGGAGAATTGATCCGCGAGTCGTTTAGCTTCGGCTTTGCCGCCTCCAACAATGAAGCCGAGTATGAGTCCCTGATAGTAGGACTACGCCTGGCAAAGTCTGTTCGAACAAAACGGCTAAGCGCCTATTGCAATTCCCAGCTAGTAACAAGCCAATTCAGCGGCGACTACGATGCACGAAACGAACGCATGGATGCATATCTTAAGCTCGTTCAAAACCTCGTCAAAGACTTTAATTTCTTCAAACTCACAAAGGTTCCTCGAGGAGAAAATGTGTGTGCCGACGCACTGGCGGTATTGGGAAGTCGACTCCATGACCAGGTCAAAAGGACAATCCCGATTCACAGAATCGAGATACCAAGCATCGCATTACCGGACGAAAAACTCTTACCAATCGCCTCAGTCGCCATAGCGACAAAACCCAGCGACACATTGACCACCGATATGCCATACGGGCAACACGAAATTATCGAGTATCTCGAGCACGGTACGTTACCGTCGGAAAAATGGGCCGCCTGGCTACTAAACCCAAAAAGTGTTAGATACGTTTTGACCGATGGGCAACTCCATAAGTTAACCTCTACCCGAGTACTACTTAGGCGCATTACCGGCGAAGAAACGAGGTTAGTAATGGCGGAGACACACGAGGGTGCGGCCGGGATTCGGGGGGACGAGCATTGGCTCTGAAAATCAAACACCTCGGTTTCTACTGGCCAACTCTGAACACCGACTGCTAAATCTACACCCAGAAGTGCGATAAGTGTCAACGTCATGCTTCGACGATACGCTGCCCGACTGAATATCTACAAACCATGACAGCCCCATATTCGTTCATGAGATGGGGAATGGATATCGTTGGACCACTACCGACCTCCCGGCAGAAGCGGTTTGTTCTCGTCTTAACCGACTACTTCACCAAATGTATCGAAGCAAAGCTTTCGCTAGTATCACCGACAAAGAGGTCCAAAAGTTTGTCTGGAAGAATATCATTTGCCGACAGGGGATCCCCTACGAGATAATCACCGATAACGGACCACAGTTTATCTCCCACGACTTCAAAGAATTCTGCGACAAGTGGTGAATCCGCCTCAATATGTCCACCCCACGTTACCCGCAGGGCAATGGACAAGCAGAAGCATCCAATAAGAAGATCATCGACGGGATTAAGGAATGCCTTGACCTAAAGAAGGGATGTTGGGCCGATGAATTAGATGGAGTCCTCTGGTCGCACCGAACAACGCTGAGAGGCGCGACCAAATCGACTCCATTCTCACTCTCTCATGGGATCGAGGCAATGGCTCCGGCCAAGGTCAATGTCACTAGCCTATGTCGCTCCACGATGACCCAAGACGAAGCACTTAATCGCGATATGCTACTCGACGCATTGGACAATGTCGTAGAAAAGCGGGACCAAGCGCTATTACGGATCCAGAACTACCAGCATCAAATCGAACTCTATTATAACAAAAAGGTTCGGTCACGTCCCCTCGAACTGGGCGATCTCATCTTGCGCAAGGTATTTCAAAACACCGAATAATGGAAAGCAGGAAAGCTTGGAGCCAACTGGGAAGGACCGTACATAATCGTCAAAGTCGTTCAGCCAGGAGTATGCCGACTCGAGACATCCACCAGCGAATCTCTTCCGCGAGCGTGGAATTCCATGCACATGAAACGATACCATCATTAACTCGAGCTCACCGAGTAAATGCACTCGACAAGTCACTTTTACTCGGTAAGCGAGTAAATGCACAAAGCGAGTCACTTTTACTCGGCAAGCGAGTAAATGCACCCAAAAAACGAGTAAATGCACTCAATGAGTCACTTTTACTCGGCTAAAACGAACTACGAATGGCTTGATCCCTACCTAGGGTACGTAGGCAGCCTTCACAAGGTTCAGCTATACCTCAAAAAAAAACTATACTCTGATGCCTGCGGCCAAGCAATGCTTCAGAACGCTAAGCTCCGGAACACGTACTGGCACTCGCACTTAATAGCCGGACATGTCCTGATCAGACACGTGCCCGGCGAAACTAAGTGTGTCGATGCCAAATCGACCGAGTAAATAATTTCCGTTTTCATTAATAACATTCGACGTGGTCCGGCCAACCAAAAACCTTGTAATGTTACTTTATTGAAAAATGGATACCTTTATTTCTCCCGTAAAGCACCACCTGTTAACACTTCGCCGTTACACGGCCGAACGAAGTTACTACGGGATATAGTTGACACATCGAAACATTCTAAGTTCGCGGGAGTGACTTACTAAATTTTGATCGAATAGTCAACTGAAAATTTGTTGAACTTGACCGAATAATTGCCGAAGATATACGCTACGAAAAGGATCCTACGATCTACAGGACGGCAAACGAACTTATACCCAGCTCGCAATAATCAGTCCAAAAGCGGCTAAGCGAAAAACTGCGAGTCTAGTTCAACTAAGGGGAAAGAAATCGGGAAAAGAAGAAGGCTTGATCATACGCGGGAGTCCAAAAATTCAAACATCAACTTATCAAATACATTACAACAAGTCAAAGGCCTCAAAGGACCGAGAAAAATACACCAAGACATAAAATTAAAGGAGACCTCCTTCGTTGGCTCCATCACTGTCTCCTCCACCTCCCGCAACCTCGGACCGCTCGGACGTCCTCACCGGGATGATTGGAGTTGGCTGAGGCAAAGGCTCACTCCCGAGCCCAATTTCAGTCGACTCGTCAGCATTCAAGGGTATGGTCTTGTCGCTCTCAATCGTTCCCCGATCATCCTCGTTCGACTCGCCAAGACCCATGTCATCTTCCTCCTCGTTCTCTTCTGCTGCCCGGCTCGCATCCGAAGTGTCCTCAGCAGAAGGACGGCGAGTTTGCAAGACCGCTGGGAGGTTCGGGTCGATTAGGTCCATGTTCGACCTGAATGTATCGAGTCCGACCAGGTTCGCAATGAAAAACCAGGATTCTAGGACCATGACGCCTTCTCTTCGAGAATGCTTCCGACTTCCAACCGAGACGCCTGCTCTTCGAGCTCCTTTTCCTGGGAGTTAAAGAAGTCGATTGACTCTTGAGAAATTCCCTCTTCATCCTCTTTTAGCATTTGGAGACACTTCCTAGTTCCGAAAGATTGACTGGAAAGGCATCTCGCCGTGTCGTACTCATCGCAACGCCATTCGTACTCATGGATTCTGCCAAAATGACGGTTGCACTTTGCGATCATTGCTGCCTTGATCCTCACCCAATCCTGTGTAACCTCGTAGGTACGCAAATCCTTCAGCCGCCGAGGTTTCCTTACGAGCGTTCGGGCCAACGCCTCTTTTTCCCTCTCCAATCTGGCTTTCACCCCTTCGAAAGAAGCACTCTCTCGCTTAAACTCCTTGGCCGCCAGCCTCATCAGCTCGAGCTCACGTTCGAGGCCTTCAGATCTTTTCTGTTCGGAAGAAAGAAGACAGGTGATTTCTTCCTTCTCCCACTCGATTCGGCTAACCGCCTCGTTTTTCTCGAGTATGGCCTTCTCAGCGTCATTCTTCATTTTCTCCTTAAGGGAGGCAATGTGAGAATTCTTTGTCGCGAGCCTCTCTCCGGGCTCTCCCAGCTGAGCATGTGTTGCCTTAAGCTCCTTGTCGTAGAGACCGACCTTGAACTTCATGATGCCGTCGGCCTGCAAAATAAGTCAGTAAGTTCAGAAGAAAGACACAGAGGACCGAGAAGGGTAAACACATTGAGAAAATAGATAATTACCAGCATACGATGGTGAGTCGCATCCATATAAGCCTCCTTGAACATTAAGTCTTTGGTGGCAGGCGATCCGCAAGCTCCGCCCTTGATTTGGCGAATCAGTTCCGCGCATTGAGGGCCGTTGCGCACTAGTGGGATATGCGATTCATACAAAAAGGACACCTTATCCTCAAACGAGATCCTCGGTTTTAAGGTAATGGCTCAGGAAGCCGACTCAACAGCTTGAGGAGACGGATCTACGGTAGAAGATGGAACCTTGTCGAGTGAACCAGAAGCGACTCCCTTGCTTCTCTTCTTTTTCCTTTGTTTGCCCGTCATTTGCGCAGAAATGCCTTCTTGGCGGGATAACGACGGATCATCTGCCAACTCATCAGCAGCGACGACACGTTCGCCGTCGCTGTCGCGGCCGTCAACCGTGTCTGGAATGCTCTCGCCACCACCGACTGGTCGACTCTCAGCGGACCCTTCGTTCTTTTCATCTTTTTCTTCTTCAGCGGTTCGACTTGGTCCTCATCGACTACGTCCCCCGAGTCAACAGTTCGGGCATCGCCCCCCGATCTATCCGCATACCCTTTCTCCCTAATAGGGGAACCGGGCAAATCATCTCGAGACCTTTTTCTGCCTTTTGAAACCAAGGCAGCGCTATCCGCCGTTACCTGGTCGATCCCCGAAGCTGTAGGATGGGCCGACTCAGGACCAGTTCTCAGCGCGAAATTCTCGGACCCATCCAAGCCCATGCTGTCAATGGCCCCCATAAGACTTGCCGATTTCTTCTTCTTTAGACTAGCACTAAGATCAGGCAGACTCTTCATCTTTCTGGCGCGATCCAATTCTCTCTGCTCCTCTCTCGAAAAAAATGAAAGGCGCTTCTTCGAGTTGTGTTCTTCCGACGGGAGATCCGAAGCCCAAGTACCTGCGATAGTTAACCTGAAGTAAAAACCTAGTAGAGCGACTAAGCTACAATAACTACTGCTCGGGAGAAAGTACTTACCTTTTGGGATGCGAGATAAAGCACGACGTGCTCTGTCTTCACTAATGTTAGGCCAAAACGTGTGACCTAACTCTACCAACCACCGCGCGTTATCCAAGAAGTCATCTCTGGGAAATTTCTCCGCGATCGGATGTTTAACTGCGCGACAAAAAGAAAACAATTGAGTCAACAGAGTTAGAAAAATCAGTCGAATGCGGAAATCTACCAAAACAATTTTTCCAAAAGATTCTAAAATCCTTTGACGGGGGTTCCTCGAACGAGTATTCGTCCGACTTCACGTAGAAGTATCGTCTCTGCCAGTTGGGTGTCTTGTTCGGATGCCCGGTGATTATGTTGTACTTCGGACGCATCTTCGTCGTGAAAATTCCATCCTTCTCCGGTTTAATTTAGGACAACTCCTCAAACGCCCTAACGCTAAGGGGCATCCCAATCTCCACGGCCAAAATTGTCAGAGCAACCGCTAGACGATATTCGCCCATCCCAAGCTGCGAGGGAGCGATCTTCCAACGAAAAACATAAGAAGTGAACATCCGCGGTATAGGAAATCGCACCAGCACGTCCTTCTCAAAGTAAGCCTCGTACAGACACTGACACCCTTTTGGCGGCGACCAAGGTCTTTCTTCATTCGTCGAGATAAGGAACGTTATGTTCTTCGCGTTGATGTTCCTCAGAAACCTTTTGACGCTCCCCACAGTGGATTCGGTCCCCTTGATGTTCTGCCAAATTTGGCCGACCAGGACTGGAGAACGCCTCAGAGCAGGATCGAGCGGAGGCAATTCTTCTGCATATCCGCGAACAGGAAAAGGATTGGCACGAAGTCATCGACTCGTCGACCAGCCGCATCCTCCGCTTCTTCTGAGCTAGATGAGTCCCCCTCCCCCCGAGACAAGGACGAGGGGTCGTTGTCACTAGAACTTTCAGAAGAAGAGCTCCTTTCCTCGTCTATTAGTCGCTTCTCCATGTCGACATAAACCAAGGTCCTATGTGGGGTGTTCAGGTCGCCTCTATCCATCAAGGCATCGCGATGGACCAGTCCGAAGTCGTGAAGCACTTTGTTCGTTGTTGCGTCCCTTGCCGGGCTCGAATCGATTGCGACATCTTTGCCTTTCTCCGTGCAAGATAGTCGGCGGTCGGATCTATTCCTCGGCGACATAGTGTCCGAAAAGCGTATATATTCTACAAACAACTTTGAGAGAGAAAGTAGAGAGAAGGAGGCGAGAAAATACATGCACTAGAAGAGAAGAATGAGGAAACATCAAGGGAGGGGCACCTATTTATAAGAAGGAAGGGCACACATTCCCAAAGCGCAATGATTAGGCCTAGAAGGGGACTAATTGGGCATGTGGAATCGGCGAAAGCCCAGTTTACTCGAGACGCTTCGCCTTCCCGCCCCAAAAAGCCCAACTCGCCCGCAACGTTTCGCCTTCCCGGCCGAGCTGTGGAACTCGAAAATCTGATTCGAGACAAGTGAGGAAAGGAGTCATCGAGATTTTACGGCGCGACTAAGTAAAATGACAAACAACGTGCAACCTGACTCAGCGGTAGAACAGCTAATAATCTGGACTATCGTTCCTAAAGCAAACGAGTAAATTCACTCGGATCGTGTGTAACGATCACAAGCGAACTGGGGGGGGCTTAATGTAAGAGATAGGTTGCACCCACCTTCCAAAGCCCAAGTAACAACAAGCCCGGATTGTGAAGACTAAACGGCGTAGTTTTAGCCGGCCGCTCAATCAGCGAAAAAAGCCAAAACGATCAGTAGCCCAGTCATTTTGGTCGAAGCCCATTTTTACTAAGGCCCATGAAGGAATCGGCTTAGGGCATCAACGACCAGCAGCCTATAAAAGGAGAGGAAAGTGCCATAGAGAAAGGGGGAGAACAAGAACAAGACGGCTAGAACTAGGGTTTCCAATATTTCTAAATCTAGACTACCTTGTATTGACTTTTCGGCTTACTAATAAAAGAAAACATCTCATTTTATACAACTTAGAGATCAAGTCCATCTCGTTTAGTTGTCTTTGAAAGACTTACGATGAGTTCCGTCGACCTTAAACATCTTTCCGAACTCGGTTCAAACAGTTATTATATTTTATTTTTAAAAGCGAGTTGATGAAAGATTATGGGAAAACGATGACGGAACTATGCGAGAAAATAATGAAAGCCATACTCTCTAGCTTCGGAGACGATCTTCATCACAAATATTACAAGTCTGAGTTTGGAAAGTGCCATGGCTACTTCAGGATCAACAACTACACAATCCCTTTAGAACAAGATCATCAAGAAGGCGATGCTGATTTGTTAGAAGGGCTGGGAATGCACACTGACATGAGCTGCATCACTATCGTTGATCAAGACGACATTAGAGATCTTCAAGTAAGAACCAGAGATGGGATTGCTTTCATGGATATTAACCCTAAAGAAGAGGCTTTAGTCGTCAACGTCGGAGATTTATTACACACTTGGACCAACGGGCAGCTAAGATCGTCCCAACACCGGGTTGTGTTGAAACGGCATAGTTTTGTCAGTAACAGATTCTCCGTCGCTTTCTTCTGGTGCTTTGATGATGAGAAAATTGTGTTTGCCCCTGACGAAGTTATTGTAGGTGGTGAAGGCGGGAGGGTATTTCGGTCTTTTAAATGTGGGGATTATTTGAGGTTCAGAGAGAGTTATGAGAAAGGGAAGTTCGAGAAGGTTGGACACACTAAGGGTGGACATTTTACCCGATACCCGAACCCGTATCCGAACCCGTATCCAAACCTGATCCAGAAATCTTGAACCGAAATCCGAACCGAAATAATAAAATACCCGAACGGGTATTAATTTAGGAGAGATTAGATATCCGAACCCGAACATGTAATATCCGAACCCGAATGGATATCCGAAGATAACTGAACATAACTATACTTAACTTTACATTTCTAGTTTACATATCTCATTTTATTTAAAGTATTTATATTTATGTTACATAAACTTTAAAATCATACAATAAATATATAATTATCGACAAAATGATTTGATACTCATTTAAAATGTATGTCAAGCTTTTTGTTTCATGTATTAACAAAAGTTACATTCAAATTTTAAAAACAATAACCAAATCAATGTTTTTTTTTATTTTTGACGTGTATCTCCAAATCTATTAATCATTCAATCTATTAAAAGATAAAAACTCAGTTCAGTGAAAATTATATTTTTTAAATACAAGAAACTTTTAAAATGATTTTTTTGTAAAGTCTAAATATCCGAGCCCGACCCGAAATAACCGAACCCGAATTCAAAATACCCGAACCCGACCCAACTACAAAAATACTCGAATGAGTTCTATAACCCTATACAGAAATACCCGAAATTCAAAAATACCTGATTCGAACCCGAACGGGTATCCCTAGGACACGGTCGAAGACTTTGCACGAACTGAGGACCGTAATTAATTGTTTTTGTTTTATATTATTGAAAATTAATATTTTATTGTCTAAAATATACAAAACACAGCTACTAGCATTTTTATCGCATTGTACTATATTTAGTTCTAAAAATTCAAAACTCAAATCAGCTCACAAAATTAAAAAGAAAAAATTGGTCCAAAAGATGGACTCGTTTAATTTACCTGAGTCTGAATCCATTCAGCTTAACATGCATTCTTGATTGGATAACTTTGATTTCCGATACATTATAGCATATCCAGAACTTTTAAAATGTATTATGAATTCTTCATTATATATAATATGATTTCTCTTCATGATTACAATGTAGAATATTTAATCAACTTAAGATTTTTTTAAATTCTTCAAACTTCCCCTTTTAATTGTATTCAAAAGAATTCTGAGTTTAAGATATAAGCATGAGCATTTCATGTGTATCACTTGTCTCCAATTAATTTTAAACATCATTTTAATTCAATATGCATATTTGTAATTTAATTTGGTAAACGTTCTATAGATTACTGCACCTTGAGAACATAACTTTACAAAGAACTTGAATGAAAGATAATGACTATTTGAGGCATGCCACAAAGTTCTCTATAGTATAAAATGTTTCTTCCGTTTCATTTTACTTGTCATTTGAGAAAGTTGCACATTTATTAAGAAATGTAACAATTTATATATTATATCTTTGTCAACCAATTATAAGTTTAATTATATATATAATTAGTATTTTAAATTAGTATAAATAATTTCTTTGTATAACAGTATTAGTCTCTTAGCATTCTTCATCAAATTATCTTTAACTATCAGTTGAATGAGTTAATTAGAATGATTACTTGAAGTTTTTAAATTCAATATATTTAGAGGAAACTAATTTTTTTTCGTTTCTTTGTACACGCAAACAAAAAAAAAAGAATAGTGAAAAATAGTGGAGACAAGTAAACAATTCAAAAAATTGACAATCAGTATATAAAACAATCATCTGATAACAACAGTATCAATGGCTAATTTAGATCTTAACTTTTCATATCCAACAAATAAAAAGCATTCTTTTGATTTAAACACTCTTCCAACCGATAATGGTGATCGTGAGCATGACGATGGAGGTGACTCGTGTCATGTGAAACGGAGGATCAATACCAATCACAATTATATCATCTTCCATGAGTGGTATTTTAATCGACGTCAACGTGGACCCAGCGGAAGACACTGATACTCAATACTTAGATGTGAATAAACTATTTAAAAAAAAAATAAACTATTTAAAGAAAGTTAAGATCATTTAGTTGAAGATGAAGGTAAAATGTTTAACGAAATTGTCTTGAAGTATAATTAGTTTATCTAAAATGTTTTGTTATTTGTTGAGGTTATGATAGGTATTATCTTGAATAAATTGTATTGAAAAACGAGAACGACATTTAATTTATGAAAAATAAGTATAAAACGACAAGTAATTTGAAATAAAAAGAGTAAGAATAGCCGATGCAAAATATGTAAGTTTGCATTGTTGTTTATGCTAAAACAAAGTTTGCATAATTGTAATGGACGGCGTTCTAATTGGGCACGTTTTTAATGTATTCTTAGCATTATCTATGTGACCAAGCGCTCCCCAGCTCATAGCCTCATACATTCATCTCGTAACACATGATTTATTCATTTTTTTGATAAAGTGTTAAATTATTATACCAAATTTTCAGTTATTTTACAGAATAGGAAAACAAAAGAAGCAAAATGCAGAGATTAAAATCTAAACAAAACACCTAAACAACATAAATGACTTAAATGAAATTAGAGCCAAACCAGAACGGGTGCAAAACCAACGTAGCAATGAAGGACCAAAGTAAAGGTGTGAGCGGAATGAGTGAACCTTTGCCGCAGGCTACCAGAGAGAAAGGCTCCCTCAATCCTTAAAAAAAATGGCTCTTACAACTTCTTAGAGACCCACACATCAACACCTGCACAGAGAATCGCAACTCGGGATCAACACAAGCTCATCTGACATCGCCTCACCGGCTGAAAGGGGTACAGTCCACAACTCACGATGCCATCGTTCAAAGAGGAAAGCGGGAGATTGCTGCCTTCAATAAACCAAACCGAGACCCTATACATCCCTTCAACGCGAGGCCCATATATTGTTAAGAGTAACGAAGGGTTCATCTTCCTTCAGAGAAACGCCCGTCAAACTAGAATAGCATACATTTTATCTTAACTCGTTTGTGGTAACTAGAATAGCATATATTTTCTAAAAATTACTAAAATATTTTTTAACACTAGTAAATTACAATAAACACCCTTCCTTAGTTTGTCTATATTTTTAATTAAGAATGTCATGTCAGCAAACCGTATTCCACGTCACCTTAACCGTATTCCACCTCATCCTATA
Organism: Moricandia arvensis; assembly: GCA_905132765.1. NCBI lineage: Eukaryota > Viridiplantae > Streptophyta > Magnoliopsida > Brassicales > Brassicaceae > Moricandia > Moricandia arvensis. The sequence goes on from CAJHQP010000042.1 coordinate 236,768, forward strand.
CGTATTTCATGTCTTTAATTTTTTTACACTTACCAATACATTCATTAATTAGTTCAAAACAAGAAAAAAACCCAACTCCCCACTCCCTCTTCCGAAGTCGAATTCTTCAAACCCTAGGAGAGAGTTTTTCATTGTGTCGCTGTTCTCTCCTCCGTGAACTCGTCTTCTCCAGTCTAGCATTGTCTATGAAAACGGTCGAGAAGAAATGCCGTCATCTTCTTCTCGGAAATCGTCTACTCCGAAATCATCCCGAAAAAGTCAGATCCGCAAAAGTCTTCTCTGGTAAGTTTCGACTGAGTTTGATCTATACTGTGATTGAGTTTAATATATGTTGCGACTGAGTTTGATTTAAGTTGTGACTTCACAGTGTGATTTTAGTTGTGGCTGAGTTTGACATATATTGTGGTTGAGTTTGATTTATCTTGTGGCTGATTTGTTATATATATCGGCTGAGTTATCTATCTTGTTTTAGCTGAGTATTTGATTATGGCTGTGGCTGATTTATTTTTCCGTTTTAGGTTAGTTAGTTGTATATTCGGCTGAATTATATATGTCTTCTTATGATCAGATGGATGTTTTTGAAGATCAAACACGAGATTACCCTCCAAGAATATCCTGAAGGGGCTTCTAATCTTGAAAACAAAGAGAGCAATCACAATTTCTATATGGGAGACTTCCCTATGATTAGAGAAGCATTAGGTAAGGATGTGTGGGATGAGGTGAAGAAGTTTCCGGTTGGAATCATTGCTAAGTTAGCTGATAGCCCAGGTGTGTGGTCTGGTAAGACTGTACATTATCTACTTTGTAGACAGCTGCGTGTTGCTAAGAAGGAGATTTGAAGTCTCGTTGTTGATGAACCCATCAGGTTTGGACTAAACGAATTTGGTGCGATAACTGGGTTAAACACAGACCCAATGCCAACGGAAATTTTTGAACTCCTGAACAATACATAGCTTTCTGGGATGAGTTGAAGGTGCCGCATGGGATGGGACCCAAGTTAGTTGAACTGATATCCGCTATAGACTACTGTCGGCCTTGGAGCTTTGAAAAGCGCAAATGGTTGGGGCTGTTAGTTCTTCAAGCCATTGGTCTTTATGCTCTGCATCATAATTCTAGGATACCCTTTGAAAGTGCAATAAGAGTATTCGACGATGAAGCTATGATGACATATCCATGGGGTCGTTCTGCATATGAAGTTCTTGTTAATTCAATTAAGATTTTGAGTCCACACGGAAAGTCATACACCCTGAACGGCTTGAAGGACGTTTTATTGGTTGGGGCATATGAATCTGTCATTTGCTTCGGAGAGTGTTTCAGGAAATTGATAAATGACGACGAGATTCCTCTTTTACGATGGGGTGAAAGTTGTACTCGACCAAATTTTGATACTGTCTTATCTCATGAGATCGAAGAGCATGGAAAGGTAAGGTTTCAGGCTGAGTTATTTAGGTAGCTAGTTTTTTTTACATTTGGCTGAGTTATGAGATTTATTAAGCTGGGTTTTAGATAGAGACGTTTCGTATTATCTGTATTACGACTGAGTTATCTAGCTTTTTTTTATTTGACTGATTTGTGATATACTTTTGTAGGTTTGCGTGAGGAATATGGTCATGAAGGACTCTTTAGAAGAGTTGTTTCCCGAGTGGCCGGATGAAGCAGATGACCCACAACTTGTGAACTTGATAAAATACCTACATGCTGGTCGCTCTGTTAAAGGTTTTTGGAATGTGCAGAGCACTGAGAAGAAGAAAAGAACAAAGGCTGGAGTTTCGGCTGAGGATGAGCCACCAACAAAGAAGCAGAAGAAAGGTAAGAAAAAGGAAGCTTTTGATGTAGAGAAGAATATGAAGAAGGAGAAGGCAGAAAGAAAGGGTCCTACCGAGGAGGAAGGTAGGGAAGATAACAAGGCGGCTCTGCAGAACATATTGTCTTTTCTGGATAATATTTCCAGAAAAGTTGACAAGTATGATGATAAATTCAATATGGTTGAGTCGCGGTTAACTACACACGATTCCACCTTGGGAGAGTTAACACGAAACATCGGCGAAGCAGTCAAAAATGCAGTCGATGAGGTTCTGAAAGTTTCTACGAAAGGGGTATCCGTCGAAAACCATGATGACCTCCGAGAATTCGAACGCCGTCTGTTTCCAGTATCCGCACCGGAGCAGACTCTTCAGCAATATTCTGTTAACAGTCCACCCCCAGCTAAGACCCATGTTGCTAGTCCAGCCGCAACTAAGACCCCGCTTGCTACTCCAGCCAGAACTAAGAACCCGCTTGCTACTCCGGCCGCAGCTAAGACCCCGCTTGCTACTCCAGCCGCAACTAAGAACTCGCTTGCTACTCCAGCCGCAACTAAGAACCCGCTTGCTACTCCAGCCGCAACTAAGAACCCGCTTGCTACTCCAGCCGCAACTAAGAACCCGCTTGCTACTCCAGCCGCAACTAAGAACCCGCTTGCTACTCCAGCCGCAGCTAAGACCCCTGCCAAGGCAACCGATGTGAAGCAGCCTGGTAAAATCAACCTCAACCTCAGAGGTTATAGAGATAAAGCTCCCAAGGCAACTGAGGTTAAAAAGAACTTGGCTGAGGATCTCGAAGGTAAAAATCAACCTGATTTCGTTATTGTTTCTCCTGCAAAAAACCCAATATGTGGACGAGTCTTGAGAGTGAAGTGAAAGAAAGATGATGATGTACCAAAGAAAGAGGCTGATGCGAAGATGAAGGAGGAGGAGGTTGTATTAACAAAGAAGCAGATCGCTGCTAAGAAGAAGGAGGAGGCTGCGAGAAAGAGGAAAAAGGTGGCAGAGAAAAGGAAACTGAACGCTGAGTTAAAGAAGAAGGAGAAGGCTGAGTTAAAGAAGGAGAAGGCTGAGTTAAAGAAGGAGGCTGAGATAAAGCAGAAGGAGGCTGAGATAAAGCAGGAGGACAGTGAGGTAAAGGATGTGGCCGGCTTACCTGAGTCGATTGCCTACGAAATTTTTTCGGAGTCAGACGAAGAGGAAGAGGAAAAGAATAGGTCCGCAAAAATAAAGCAAATCCGAGAGAGAGATGTTAAATTAGGTCCCGATGGGCGTCCGTTTGGGCCAGAATCTGCTCCTTCAAGACTTGTTTTTCCTTACATTGGAGACAATGATACGACGTGTATGAGGAAGAATGTTGAACCATCACCAGCAATATATGATCCTCTAGCACCTGTTGATCCGGAGAAAATGACTGCATTGAAAGAATTCCTAAAGCAATTCAAGTAAGGACCTTTAGATCATCTGCTGATACATCTAACATCAATCCCTCCATAAACTGATTTGTGTTTAATTGATAGGGGCCAGAAACTAAGAAGAACATCTGACGATGAATACTCGTTCTTCCAAATGCTTGTCGTTGAGAGAAAGAATTGGCCACTGCGTATATATGGATGGATGTTTGATAATGTAAGTCAACTTGATGGCTGGGTTTATTAATTACTGGTTGAGTTATAATATTCGTGATGGCTGCATTATAGATGTTTTTACTATTCTTGGTACAGCATATCGCTGCGTATATTAGAGTCCTCATCCAAAGGTCCACCCAAGATCCCACCCCATTTTGGTCTAAGCGCATTGCGTTTGTTGACATTTGGATTCAAAATCAATGGATCGTGGATTACAAGATGTTCAGCATGAAACCGAAAGCCTTCAAATTCACTGGCTTCGCGTATGAAGAATTAGTTAACGGCCTCCTTCCAGTTGAGATTCCTACTAACTTGAAGTGGATAAAAGATGTGGATCACTTGTACGGAGTTATTAATGTTGGAGGCGATCACTGGGTGGCGTATCACGTGGATCTGCTGAAGGGGAAGATTGATTGCTATGATTCAATCATTGGACATGTAACACCCGAAATCGAGACGAAGATTGTAGTTGCATTTAGACCGCTTACACAAATGATCCATGCAATGATGAACGACCTTGTTCCACATGATTTACGAAAACCTAGCTCGAAGCAGTTTCTGTTGAGAAGGAGGAAAGTCAAACACGTTCCACAAAACGACCTTGTCGGTGATTGTGGGGTGTATGCATTGAAGTTTATCGAATGTCTAGCACTCGGTGTGACTTTTGACGGGATAAACGATGCTAATATTCAAGGTATACGAGTGAAGATGGGAACATAAATTCTCGAAGACGGATGCTATAAGTCAATTATTGTTCCCATTGCCTAGATAATTACTGTGTCTGAACTCTTATGTATTTCCCTTTCTGATTGCTATGTATTTGACTTTGACTTAAGCTAAAACTGAGCCTTATCGTTTATTTATCTAGGCAATGTATTGACTTGTTATTCAGCCATACCTTGAACACGACTTCAACCCAACCGTTACGAGGAGAGAACTCTGCCGTAACCTAACCATATAACTCAGCCATACCTCAAACATGCCTAGAAGTCATAAAATTTAATGCAAGCACTCTAAAATTGTTAATTAGAGTTAATATGTTCATTATTACTTGACTATTAATAAAATGTGTGCATCCACTTCATTGAATTTACAAGTAGAGAATCGATAATGATGTTGAGGTAAATGTTGTCATATAATCACTTGTAGATAAGATATATGCTGAGAGTGTAATTCATATATATAAAGTAAATCATATACATTGTCCTCTGAATAATTGTATTCACATTCTTATATGTCTCAGTAAACCTTAAGCCATAAATCATCAAGCCTATATCTCAAATCATTAACCCTAGACCCTAAACCCTAAATATAAATCAACATAACTCAGCCATCACGAACTTATAAACCAGACGTAATTTTAACTTAATCGTGGTGTTTAGGTTTTTTTCAGCGGGAAAACATAATTCCGGTATTTTTTCGTTTTCTCTCACGACGTTTCATAGTCCTATTTCTCTCTATATATAGGTCCCCTCTTTTAACCCCCTATCTGTCCATCACCAAAGTATTTAGAAAAACCTAGCCACTTCCGATATGTCCGTTATTCCTGGTTATACCTCAAAGTTAGATAGCAGTATCAATGTCATTCTAAGTTCTGGTAATCAGGATAACCTCCCCGTTCTTAACCCTGGTCGCGGAATCGTGGTAGACAAAAAGAGTAGTACGTGGTTTAGATTTTTACATGAATCTCTCCCAGGCGATCCCTCCCATTCTTGCACAAGGCTGGTTACATGAGTGGCCAACGTATCGCTTCATTCCCGATCATTTTTTAGGAACGATGGTTTCTTGTACTCGCGGTAAGCATGATTTTGTTTCCATCACAGATCTACGAACAGCAGTAACCCTTTTAGTATCGTTTTTTTTTGTTTTTGCTATAGAGACATAACAAATGGGATCGGAGACATAATCTGACTGTTTGGACACAGTTTAATCTCTTGGCGAGGACAATTTTCGAACTCATATGCGCATGATGAGGAAGAGTTGGGCGCTTGGTGGCGAGAAGCCTGACTGGATGTTAACCGGAGTTTGGCTTGCTCTGATCGATATGTTTGAAGAGTTTGGACCTGATAATTTTGGAATATGAATTACTTTCGACAAGTCTTTTATTTTGTTTGACTTATGAGTATATATCTCAGCCTTTATGTTATTAATATTCCTATAACTCAGCCATAATGTTTGCATCCATACGTTTTTTGTTTACCTTTGAGATATTTTGGTTTTTGAAAATATCACTCATGCGTATCCGATTAATAATTAGTCATGTTAAATATGCCTTAATTTTGTTACCGAGAAATGTATATTACCGAAGCAATGATTAATCAGTTATCATATCAAGAAATTTATATTAACGAGAACGTAGTAGGCGAGTTTGGATTGCTCTACATACAACGGTTTGGTATGAGTATATATCTCAGCCGTTATGTATATATAAATCGGTCGTTAGTCATGTTAAATATGCATAGAAGACTAATACCGAGAAATTTATATTACACAAGCAATGATTATTAACGTCAGCCTTTAGACACCATGTTGTACATAAAAGCATAGGGAAGAACATCAGAGTAATAAGAGAGATTATAGCTACATCTTCACCATTTTGTTGTGTCCGTATACGCGCTAATCGTTTCAAACTCACGGAAGAACAGAGCAACCTCTTTGATCCAGAAACAGCGGTCACAATAGTTGTCACCCTTACTTTGTGAAACGTCCCACAACACCCAATCTATGTCGACAATAGGAACAGATGGGCAACTGAAGAACGATGGACAAATGAGCATATAGAATAAGTCCATCCTTACGCGGTAGTCTTCGCCATGCCACAAACCCCATCCCCATTTCAGATCTTGAACGAGTTTCCCAACTTTGGCCGCTGAATCTCTTGCGAAACGAGCGAAGTACTGCTCATCGTTCCAAAAGATCTTCCGAGTCATTGCGTACACATACAGGGCTCGCTCATATCCAGCATCCGTTGTAGCCTTCAAGCGAGAAAGTCCATATTCTTTGATGTTATAGGTGTAAAAATACTGTACACCCTTGATGTAAAGTGTGCTTGGGTTTCCTTCGCCGTAGCAAGTTTTCAACAACGAACGAGGCATATGGTGTGCCCAGGGAAACGATAACACATCGAAGAAACGGTAAAAACTACGCCGATCAGTTGACGCCTTCATCGACTTGCACGTAACTCTGAGGTTGAAGAAATCGTTGAAGGAGTTAGCGGCCACACGTTCAACCACCGAGGCTTGAATTTCTTCGGGCAGTTCAAGAATCGGGAAAGACTCCATTTTCTGTCAGTTTCGTTAAGTTTATGATGATCAAAGTGGTTTAGAGATACATTTTTAATTGTGAATTAAGTGTATAAATAAGGTGTTGAGAAGAAAAGGTCTCTCTAACATAGCGACTGTTCGTTTGATAGACGGGAATATAAAACACACCTTCTCGTGTTTAAAATTAATTAATAAGTCAGCCATAATTAAAGCATAACTCAGTCGACTGAAAAGACATTCAAATCAATATCTCTGACGTGACAACTCAGCTAGATTAATGGAAAACCCAGTTGAGGACGCTATAATTAACCCTACATGTAGATGTAAGCAGATAGGTGACGCCAATTACTGCCACATTTGGCGAGGAACAGACGGACTCAGTCGACTGAAAAGACCTTCAATCAATAACTCCGCTGTGACAACTCAGCTAGATGAATGGAAAACCCAGCTGTAACATATACTATTTAAGCTCTATAACTCAATCGTAACGTTTATCCTGCGATATTTATTGTTTCCAATTTTGAATTATTAAAATATCAGATAGGCATGTTTAATACGACTTATTAGTCGTATTATCAAGGACACCATAATTAACCCTACATGTAGATGTAAGTAGATAGGGTGGCGACAATTAACTCAGCCATTAGTGCCACGTTTCGCAAGGCATTCTTACGCGTGTTAATTGCAAATAAGTTAAGATATCAAGGACATCATATTACCGAGGCAATAATTAACCCTAACAACGACGTTTATTACCGAGGCAATAATTAACTCAGTCGTATTCTCAAATTTGTAACCCAACTTTAGTTTCTAACTCAGTCCTTACATATATTACTTAGGCAATAATTAACTCAGTCATTTTTGCAATTTGTAACCGAGCCTTAATTTCTAACTCAGCCCTCAAGACTAACTTTGGGCGGGAAAATATAACCTAGTTACCGAGGCAGACATTAAACGTCGACGTTTCATTGTTTACTGTTATAGTATTGCATTCATCTTACAACCTGTGGTCTGTTTCATACTTGTTCCCAACAAAAAAGAGAAATAATGTCTTCCTCATCATGTTCAGTTTCATCTCGGATGATTTCTAGAGGTACGCCGAGACAGTGTTGGTGTGGTGAACCGTATGGACTACGTACATCGACGTCAACTAAGAATCCAGGAAGATTGTACTATTGCTGTGCAAAAGGGTATCATAAGGTTAGCTTTAGTTCATCTTTTACGTTTTTTAGTTCATCATAATTATGTGATACTTAGATATGATTATATTGGTTACAGCAGATGCATCTATTCAAATGGGCTGATGAGTGTTTGGTTGAGGAGGTTGATGATCTGATGGTGGTGGTAAGTGACATGAAGAAACACTTGGCGGAGGTAGGTGTTAAGGTTGCTCGTCTGGAGAATACGGCTGAAGGATTAAGGAAGGGAGCCGAGGTTAGCTGTTTGACGAATGTGGTGGTTTGTAGATTAGTTCTTGCTGTATGTTGCTACTATTACCTAATGTAGTCTTGTATTGTAATAACAACTCAGTCTTTAATAATAATATCTCAGCCGAAACCAGCCGGGTCTTTGCAATACCTCAGCCATAAAGGTCGGTAACCCAGCCGTAATGTTTATTATTCAGACAAAACGTCCCTATAACTAAGTCCTTAAATTTGATTGTAGTACATAAAGGAAAAGGAACGAAAATCAACATATATAACTCAGCCGTAACATTTGAATAACTCAGTCGTTGAAAATCTATAACTCAGTCGTTGAAAATCTATAACTCAGTCGTTGAAAATATATAACTCAGTCGTTGAAAATCTATAACTCAGTCGTTGAAAATATATAACTCAGCCGTAAATTGAAAAAAATATGATGTTAAAACATTCATAGATTAATTGATTGTAGTACATAAAGGAAAAGGAACGATCATCAACATAATATATACGCATCTTCACCATAGTCTGGTGTCCCTAAACAAGTTCGTCGGTTGAAACTCTCGGAAGAACAGCCCCACCTCCTTGATCCAAAACAGCGGTCACACATGTTCTCACCCTTACTATTCTCAATGTGATACAAGAGCCAATCTATGTTCAGAACAGGAACACATTGGCAACTGTAGAACATTGGACCAGCGTTTATGATGAACAAGTCCCTCTTTAGGAGGAAGTCTTCATCATGCAACGTACCCCATCCCCATTTCAGATCTCGAACGAGTTTCCCAACTCTAGCCACTGATTCTCTTGAAAAACGAGCGAAGTACTCCTCATCGTTCCAATAGATTTTCCGAGTCATTGCGTACACATACACGGCTCGCTCATATCCAGCATCCGCTGCAGCCTTCAAGAGAGCAAGTCTCTCATCTTTTTGGTTACAGGTGTAGAAATACTGCACACCCTTCAAATAGAGTGTTCTTGGGTTTCCTTCTTCGTAGCACACTTTCATCAAAGAAGCAGGCATACGGAGTCCCCAAGGAAAGGTTAACAGATTGAAGAAATGGTATACCCTACGCCGATAAGTTAACGCCTTCATCAACTTGCACGTAACTCTGAGGTTGAAGAACTCTTGGAAGGAGGAGTTAGCGGCCATCTGGTCATCATAACCCGTATTGCTTCCAATAGTCTAACAATGTGAAGACCTCTACCATTTGACAGTGCTCTGTTCATTGATTCCGCTATGTTCGTAGTCATCAGATTGTACCTTTCACCCGGGAAAAGTACACGCGCCCATAGTCGGACATAAGCTCTTACCAGGTATCCATGAAGTGCAGGATTAATCGCTTCAATCTCCTTGAACATCGCATTAAAATCAGCCATCCTGAAACATCTTGCCGCTTTCTTCACCAGACGAAATGCATCTTTTCCTCTGTACCGTGCCAAAATGTTCTTGTATAAATGGTATGTGCCAATTCCCCGAGAAGCAAGCGGATACACATTCCCAATTGCTTTCCCTATCGCGTTATGCCTATCCGAGATTATAGCAAGACCCTCGTCATCGGGAATCAAAACTTTTAGTTGCGTAAAAAAACCAGTCCCATGAATCCTCGTTTTCTGTGTCAACCACACCGAAGGCAATTGGAAAAATCTGAAAATTGCCATCCTGGGCTAGGGCTGTGAGAAGCGTCCCTTTATATTTACCATTAAGAAATGTCCCGTCAACAACCACAACTTTACGCATGAAAGAAAACCCACTTATGCTCGCACCAAACGCAAGGAACACATACATGAATCTCCCAAACTCATCGATCTGAAGACGAGTAATTGTACCCGGATTTGCCCATCTTATCATGTATAGATACGACGGCAGGTTTCATACCCAATCTCAGGTGTTCCCTCCTCGATTTCCCTTGCATATTTCAGCGTCCTATGTGATTTCTAATAACCCATCTGCACACATCAAAACGATACAAACAAGTCAGGCGCATCACATAAATAATTCAGCCAAAAATAAAACTTAAGTCTACCTTAACGTAAACGTAAACTTAAGTCAATCTCAGGTGTTCCCTCCTCGATTTCCCTTGCATATTTCAGCGTCCTATGTGATTTCTAATAACCCATCTGCACACATCAAAACGATACAAACAAGTCAGGCGCATCACATAAATAATTCAGCCAAAAATAAAACTTAAGTCTACCTTAACGTAAACGTTATTCGACCGTAACGTTATTATAAGTTAGCTGTACTGTAATAATAAGTCAGCCACAAATATAAATATTAAGTCAGTCGTATCGTTAATCTAAGTCATCTCAATCGTTACAATAACTCAGCCGTATATAAATAAATACCTTCACACCAAACTGCTTATTGATGGCTATTCTGACACTGGAAGGTCGAACGGTCGGACCAACGTCGCCGAGAAAGTCCCTGTACAACTGTCCTAAAATATCCGGTGTAGCTTGCCGAAATCGATTATGACGCTCAGTTATAGAACATGAATGCTCCGAATCGAAAATACGAACATAAAACGCCGGGGAATCCCCTTGTGGAGAAGCACGAACTCTCCATAGGCATCCATCAATCCAACACCTAACAATGAGAAGATCTGTTATGGATACTTCTACATGAAAATCAAATTTATCGTTCACTGTAAGAAGTTTCATTCGTCTCTCCAAATCGGCTTTAGTGTCGTATCGTTGCCCTACCGCAAGGTCGAATGCAGAAAACTCCAATCTGATAACATTCAGATTCCCGTTTGATTCGCTCATCGACCAGTTTTGAGTTCTCTTCTTTGGAGGTAGCGACTGTGAACCTTCGTCTTCTACGTGAGACTCACCGTATAAGCTGAAATTATCATCTTCAGATGACGCACCATCAGAGTCGTCGAACATATCAAATCGGCTATCAAATTCATCATCTTCTTTGTTTTGTCCGACTTCTTCATCTCCTCCGCCAGCGTTCTGTTTTTCTCCTTCCAGTTTACTAGAGCAGTCATTCTCATCACGTTCGTCCTCCAAACTGAAACCATCATCACCCCCACTGTAATCTTCAAATCTAGATTCCACTTATGAGCGTTCAACATCTGAGAGTTCAACTTCTGAGCTAAAAGTGCATAAATTTTGACGCTTCTCTCTCAAACCTTCATTTTGACTGACGTCGCCATTCCTTTTCTCCGTAATCTCCACACAGAGACGTAGTTGTTCGATTTTCCTTAGGCTTAGAAAACCTTGTAACAGACGAGTATTGGAGACAAAAACCGGTGGAGTATCGTGCGTCAGTGTTTTCAGAGTTTTTTTCGAGAACATATAGCTCATCTTAATCTCATGACTCGACTCACTCAATTCGTAATCATCGAGTACCGACTTTGCGAGATCGTCCCGTGTTGTTCGCTCATCTATTTTAAGAACTCTGCATCCTCTACTGTCTGCTACGAATATATATCTCTTTTTCTTAACCGAGTTACCAGAAACAATTATTATGGGATTCATGATCTCTCAGAGCACGATGAAAAAGATAGATGAGATGATGAAGAAGATGAAGAAGTTGAAGAAGATGAAGAAATTCAAAATCGGGAAGTGGTAACGTTTTTTATGACATGACAACTAAGAACTGATGACATGGATGATGACATGTCAAATCAATATGTTAGCCAACATAGGAACACATAACTCAGCTAGCGTAACTCAGCCATAACATAAAATATATATCAGCCGCAATGTGAATGCTATTCTAGTAATTAATCTTTTCTTAATACCCAGCCGTCAATATGCGGGAAAACAATAAGTCAGCCATATCGCCACCTAAATCAGTCGTCAAGTTAATGCTATTCTAGTAATTAATCTTTCGCTAATATGTCAGCCGTAATAGGAATAAAATTTCTGTTTATCCAACTTATTACGGCTGATAAACGATAACTCAGCCATTACAAGCTCTCTTAAGTCAGCCGAAAGTTTAGTAACACAGTCCGCCGATGATCATTGAATCAGCATGCAAAAATATAACTCAGCCTTTTCTCAACTACATCTCAACCGTTTTTCAAAAACTCAGCCAGTCAATATGTAAGTCAGCCGTAACGTGTGTTTCTAAGTCAGCCGAGATCACATAATTCAATAGATTTTTGTTAATCAGCCTTCACATGGGGTTGGCTTATAGACGTAAGTCAACCCTTTTCACATAAGTCAGCCAGGTTAATTAAATCAGCCATAACGTACGCATAACTCAGTTGTAACGTAGTTTGTAACGCTTTGCGGCTGACTTCATTAATTCGCGTCAGCGAATTCCTACGTGGCGACGGTTTTTGGCTGACGTGGCATGAAAAAGTAATGGCATTCTTGTAAATACGTTTTTTCACACAACATGATACAAGGGCACGCTGGCATTTAAAAAATGGCAGTAATAAAAAAAAGATTTGTATCCTTCTAGTCTTAAGTAATAAAATATGTGCTAGTTAAGTCAACTTCCCTTGTTTATATTGCATTTTCTCGTTCGTACTATGCAAACATATATATATATATATATATATATATATATTATTTTCATATCGATATTGGAATTATGATTGAGCTTTTAATTTAATATGTGATATACTTTTTAAATTTTCCACGTTTATTTAGATATAATGATCTTTAATCTGTTGTTTATATCATTAAAATAAACTTTTTATTTATTTGTAATAGAAGCATGTGACATATTTGTTTATAAATCATATATTTTACCATTACAAGAAATTCCACACTAATGTAATTATTTTGTCTTGTTTTTAAATGTTCATTCTAATTTGACACTAATATAAGTAGAATGAAAATTTTAAATTTGTGTTCAGTTTGGTTCAGAAAATAAGAGATCAATTTTATGTATTTTATAGGTTTGTTTATTGAAAAACTTTTATATTACTCAAGATAGAGGTGGCATGTGAATCCAGATCGGAAGAGAGCAACAACAAAGATAAAACTATGGTGAATGGTTTGAGTTATCCTAGCTAGACCATTTGTTGTTCGATTCTGCCCTCTTGGTACGTGAATGATTTTGAAGTCCTAAAATCTCCGATGAAGCGATGCTACCTCACTTAGCTCTGTGGAGAAGCTCCGCCATGCTTTTGGGTATTGAATCTTCGAAATTATATCCTTATAATTTGTTTTAAAATGCTGGCAATCCATGTGTTGAAGCATGTTCTCCACATACCAAATTAGTTCGTCCAGTTCCAAATGCAGAAAAAACATTTCTTTGTTTCTTAACTCTATGAGTTGTTCATCCCGAGTTCCATTCAGCCACACCTAACCATATCCACTTTACTACTATTTTGAAGTCCAACCAATGACCTTTAATGTTCTTTTATGTTTATTTATATATATTTAAGTTATCTAAATGATGTGACATATATTTATTATTGTTTTTTCCTAAAAAAAAATTTTGTTTTTGAAAATATTTAAATATATTTTTAATATATTCTATAACTGAATTTATTAATTTATTATTACAGGAAATAAAGTTGGTAAATTTTGCTTATGATATTAAAACTTACAATTGATTTAAGTTTAAAATATATAATTGATTAATAAAGTATATGTGGATTATTAGTTGTTAAAATTTATATATTTGATCAAATTATAATAAAATATGTTAGATTTTATAGAAAAATCAAAATAACTTTAAAAAGAAAAGAAAAGCGAAAAATCAATTTATGGTGGAACAATTGAATATGTGCTTTAATGAGAAGATATAATGTTATACATTATATATGGGATTCAACTAGAGGATCATAGTTGTTCTTATACATTAGGAAATTGTCATAGCATATACACATTCATCTAAGAATCTCATATATTAATCTACGGCCAAAATGTTAATCAAACTCTACCACGAATCTTTTTGTTGGTATCAGCATAAACAGACTCATTAAAATTCTGCTAACCAAACAAGGGAACTCCTCATCTATAAAAACGAATTGCGGTTAAACTCGAGTACCTCGTGCAAGACTATTAAAAATTTTTCTATAATCATTTTATTCAATTTTTCATTATAGAAAACATCTATTTTAAAGGGTTAGTGTTTTTTCATTCACTTTTAGAATAGATAAAACAATTTCGATTACAACATTACATTGCAACAATTCGAAATAGGTAATTTAGAAAAAAAAATTAGCAATAAGTAGCACGTCCAATTTGCCTTGAATAAAAGGGATATAATAATTTGAGGGGATTCTAATTTTAACACAAAATTGATACCATTTTTAAATTTATCTATAAACATTGAACATTTTCATAACTAATTTAAATTTGTGATGAAAACGATTAAGCTAACTCTTTAAAAATATTTAATAACCATTTATAGAAATTTATAAACGCAATCCTATCCCTTAAATACCCTAATCGATAATCACTAAATCATAAACCCAAATGTTAGAGTATTTTTTATCATAAATATTTTTTTTAAAATGGTAGCCAACTTATGGTATTTCAAGCAAATTTTTTATTTTTGGCAGATTGTTAGCAAACGAGATTTTAAAGACTTGATTCTTCGATTATTTATTTCTGTCATAAACATAAAAAAGACTCGACTAAGACTATCCTAACCAAACTGGGAACTTTGTGTCAATGTGAACAATACATGATGGTTGCCTCATAGCACCACGTGCAAGACTATCCGACCTTGTATTTTGAGTCCTGAGTATGTGCGTTATCTCCACTATGCTGAAAAACTTTCTTTTAATCTTTGTATATCTTCCAAATAAGTTGTAAAAGCAGACCATTCTTCTGGTTTCAAAACCATCTTAACTAGTCGAGAACAATATGTCGCAAAAGTCACTTGAAACTCGTGGAGATTTTTCATACTATTCGTTTCCCATATAAAGGCTTTGAGTTCCGCATGCATGGATGAAAGACTGGCTCTTAATATTCCTTGCCTCCATTAACCCTTCAAAACCTTGTAATGTACTTTGTCAGCCTTGCCTAGAGAATGCATTTTTCTTTTTCCAGATCCATATGTAAAACACTATCTTGGAGCTCGATTCTTTGATTATAGTCCACACATTTTGCACTATGTTCGAAAACACGATTGTGGAGGGTGATTAGTCAGCGGAGAAACGCTTGGCGAAGCTTAACCGTGGTGATTTGGTCAAAATTGGTAATCAAATTGGAAAATTTAAAAGACGTCATTTTTGGTGTTTAAAATGTTGAAATCAAAAGTTTGATGATGTATCTACAAGTTTAAGACGTAAATTGCAAGAAAATGGCAAAAACTGATAATATATGTGAATACGGTCACCATGGAAAAGTTACACAAAAATAAAACCTTTTTGAAGAAAATAACAAAAATTACAAGAATACCACTCATTAAAGAAAAGCTGTCCCCGGGCTTAGAGCTTGGAAAACAACAATAAGTGAAACCATCTTGTGTCTACTAGACCACATCAGCTTCTTGGTATACTTCCCATTCATCTTTTAAATAAGGGAGAATTGCCAAATATGATTCACAATTTGATTTCAAATGCAAAAGTAAAGCTAAACTTGAATCAAATGCAAAATTAGCCTAAAAGGCTATTGAAATATAATCAATCCCTTGTGAACAAACAAAAAAACCAATTTTTTTTCCGTTTCTAACCCCGCCAAGTCTTTTGTCCAGATGACTTTCAAGTAAGTCGTCCAAACGACTTTCTTGAAAATCGTCTAGTATAGTTCTTTTTAAAAATAATTTAAAAATTTTGTAAAAAATATTTTGATAAGTGAAAAATTGAAATCATGTAATTAACATATTTTTAAGAGATATAAATTAAGATATAACAAAAGTTAATTATTTTCAACATAGATGAGTAAAAGTAGTGAGTCATGTCATTCTTTGGTTTAGGTTTTGCCAACATATGTTGTAATATTTTATGTGTGTTTTAGGATTAGATTTTGGAAAGCATAAATGTTTTTTTGAAAAAATTAAAAATGACCTAAGTGTGTTTATTTCTGTGTATAATAAACACTATTTAAGTATAAATTTGATTTTATAACGTGGTTAGTTAGTTAATTTAGTCAATTTAGTTTAGGGGTTAAATTTAGGGTCTGGGACGACTTACTAGTAAGTTGTCTGGTGAATATATTTACGGTAGACGACTTACTAGTAAGTCGTCTGATGTACAGTATTCAACAAACGACTTACGAGTAAGTCATCCAAACCGGACCAAACTTTAAATTTTACCATTTTACCAATGTACTTTTAACATATACGAATTATTTACCGGACATATATAAAATGTTTTTTTATTCAATTTTTCGCGAAATTCAGAAACCCTAACGCCGTTTCTCTCAAAGGCGATTTCGAAGGCGATTTTCGTCGGTTATCTCTCCGCCGTTATCACCGTCGTTCTCACCACCGTTCTCACCGCCGCTTCCTCTATTTCAGATCTTAGAGGAAACTCTAGCGCCGTTTCTCTCAGAGGCGTCTCGTTGAACTCCGCCACCGGTAAGTTATATCTCTTACTATCGAGTGATTGATTGAGGAAAAGATGAACATAAAACGTTGTCTCTATTAATTTATATACTCGTTCTCACCGTCGTTCTCACCGTGCTTCTTTTTCACGTCAATTTTTGCAAATCTATAACCGTTGTGTCGAAGGTGACTATATCCTCTCCAAATTTTCAGGTCGGCTTTAAAAATGTTCTACGGAAGTCTTGGAAGACTTATAATTAAGTCGTCTAGAAAGTCTTCCAGTTGAAGACTTTCCAGGCGACTTATTTATAAGTCTTTCAGCTGGAAGACTTGCCAGACGACTTAATTAAAAGTCGTCTGGAAAGTCTTACAGACTTATAATTAGAATGTTATACTGGATGTTTGTGTGTTTGAGATGGTTGTATTTGATTGTTTGCAGACAAAAAATGGATATTCCATAACTCCCCTGTAGGTTACACACATTAAGGGAAGAGCCCCCCACAATGAATAGCATTTCGTATCATACGGATTGTTCGAAGTTGTATACTGCTTTAAAGAAAGCTCTTCATGGTGACAAATATGAAGAGCTGAAGGAGTCAAAGTTGGGAGTTTTTCATCAAGTTTAAAGAGCTAGGATTTGCTTGGGCTTCAAGGCTGGTTCACTACATGCTCGGTTTTCATCTGGACATAAAGAAGAAGTATGAGCTGTGGAGTCTCGTTGGTCTACAAACTGTGAGGTTTTCACTGTTAGAGTTTGAAAACCTCATTGGTCTAAACTGCAAGTACACCGAGGACCTTGAGAGACCGAAGTGTGTTGTTACAAAGGAGTTGGCTTCTTTCTGGGGGATGTTGGGAGTTCATGTCGAAGTTGGGCCATCTATTGAGCAAATAATAGCAGCACTTGAGAGATGCGAAGGGTGGTCTCGGGATGATCGCAAGCGGCTCGGGTACCTTGCCATCTTCATTGGATATATTGAAGGGAGAAAGTATTCAACCCCTACAATGGTTAGTCTGGCAAGGCTAGTGATGGAGTTAGAACGGTTTGAGAATTATCCGTGGGGGAGAGTCGCGTTTAAGGTGCTGATGGACTCTGTGAAGGGCAAAGATATTTTGGGTTGCTACACTGTTGTTGGGTTTATACAAGCTCTCTACGCCTAGGTGTACACAACTCTACCGGAATTGGGTGCTAATTATGGTAATCTCATACCAAACAGACTGTCTACACCGATATTGGCTTACATGGTGGCAAAGGACGCAGAGGCTTCAAAGATGCTCTTTGCAGATAGGTATTTACTTCAATCCAAAAGACTTCGTAGAAAACTTATAATTAATTCGTCTGGAAAATCTTCCAACTGGACGACTTAGTAGAAGACTTATAATTAAGCCGTCTAGAAAGTCTTCCAACTGGAAAACTTAGTAGAAGACTTATAATTAAGTCGTCTGGAAAGTCTTCTAGCTGGATGACTTTGTAGAAGACTTTTAATAAAGTTGTTTGGAAAGTCTTCCAGCTGGATGACTTAGTAGAAGTCTTATAATTAAGTCGCCTGGGAATAATTTTCTTTCCATCTTTCTTAATATGTCAAATATCTAAGTTCATATCTTCTATTTACTGCAGACTACGGTGATCAACTTTGTTCAGAAGGACATTGGTGAAATGTTTCCAAAATGGGACTCTGATGTTGAGGACCCGGCCGCGGAGAACATAATTAAAATCATGTTTAATCAGAGACCGTGGAAGTGGACCATGGATTGCTGGGAAGTCACCGGTACTTAGGTCAACACAAAGCCAGCGGTTGTGAGTCCAGTGAAGAAAGAGATAGTTGTGGTGAAGGAAGACAGTCCAAGACCTCGGAAGAAAGCTCGTAAAGAGGCTAGTGAAGGGGCATCTACAGAGGCTAGTGAAGAGGTTACTACAGAGGCTCGTTCAGAGGTGACTACAACTGTTGGTGGGATGACCAAAGAGGATATTGAAAGAAATTTCAAGGACATAGTTGATGCCATGAGGGAAGGGTTTGGGACGTTCCTTAAGGAGATCAAGTATCTGTCAGAAAGGGTGGAAGCTGTGGAGAAGAAGGTTGGTATCACCAAAAAAAAGAAAGGGACATCATCTCAACACATTACCTCTCAACCTAAAGGGAAAGGGACATCCTCGCACGAACCCGGGGTTAGTAACTAATCCTCTCCCAACAAGAGATTGACTAGACAAAATCTTAAGAATAAGAACTGAAAGTTGGATTTGCTTTGTTTATTGTATGTCAGAACATGTGTGACATGGATCTTTGTTTATGGATTTTGTTTGAAATGGATCTTTGTTTATAGTGTGCTTTTTTTGTTTTGGTTAATATTGTATAAACCCATCTTGCACATTGTTGAGTGAAAGTATTAATGGGGCGAACGCGGGAAGGAAGAGCGTGTCGGAGGATAAAGCTCCAGATGTGTCGGGAGATGCGAGCCTTGTTCTATTGGACAAACAAGCACCCACTGTTTTGGATTTACAGGAGGAGGATGCTAGATATCAGTAAAAGAAGGATGCTGCTTTGGCAGTTTGCCGTGCAAAGAGTGATCGAACAAGGAAACTTGCTGTCTCACAGCAATCTCTTTATACGCCAAACAGCACCGCCAAAGTGATCATTCCAAACAAAAAGCTTTGTCCAGACTATAATCCCTTTGCACCAATTGACAAGAAGAAGTTGAAGGAGCTCGCTGATTGGTTGAAAACTGATCTGTAAGTGATTGCTTTTCCCATAATAGCTTGCTTTAGTCTACAAAACTGATTGCTTTTCAACATTTTGTGTTTGCAGACATTATAGAACACCTCTCAAGAAGAAATCTCATACAAGTCCAACTTGGTGGTATCACATCCTCCGGACCTCTGTATCTTGGCTAGAGGACTTTGTAAATCTTCTGCTATGACTTAGAAGACTTACTAGATTACTGATAAGACGTCTGGTAAGTCTTCTACGTAGAAGACTTTCTAGACGACTTACCAGTCATTCGTCCGATATCTCCTAACTTGTATTATTTTATATGCAGCATATGGATGCTTGGATTAATGTGCTAAGGAAGAGGTACGACGCTAAGTCACAACACTTCAGGAGCGAGAGAATGTGCTTCCTTGATCATCTCTTTGCTCAGCAATGGAGATTCCACTAAAAGTATTTTAAGGACTCGAAGCCCCATCTCTACGGTTTATGAAGAAGACTCCCTGGTGGGGCGTGGAATTATTATTTAGGCACTATACCATCATTTTGCCAATCGAACAAGTTGTGGGGGCGGATATTTATGATATCTATGCGCCAGTGAACTACAAGCACACTCACTGGATTGCTATGTGGATATCGATCTCTAAGAGGCACATAGTCGTCTGGGACAGCATTTGTTCCAGTATCTCCCTAGAAGAACTCGATGTGGTAATAGAGCATTTTCTCCACATGGTCCCTTATCTGCTTTTTGAGTGCGCCTCCATCGAACAACATGACCAATTATCACTGGAACCATTCACATATGAGAGATAACCCAATATACCTCCGGCCCGAGCTGGTGATTGTGGCGTGTACGCTCTAAAGTACATTGAATGTCATGCTCTTGGGATGCCATTTAATCAAAAAAACTTTGCTAAGGCCAAAGGGAAGGCTATGAGGGATAAGATGGCGGTGGATATATTTAAACAACTTCCTGGTCAGCATGAGAGAAAAAAACATGGACAATGATGTCAACTTGGGAACGTATGAGGGGTGATAAACAGGCTGATGTGTGTATTTGAACTTGATTATTTTGGTGTGCTGATGTAGGCTATGTATGATGTATTGAACTTGATTATTTTTTGTAACCTATCTTCTGCACAGAAGACTTCGCAGAATATTGAAAGTTATGTCGTCTGGAATGTTGGATGACTTAACTATAAGTCGTCTGGAAAGTCTTCTGTGCAGTGACCTTTTGGAACCTTTCGGATAATATAAAGTGCAAGACTTTCTTAAATTTTTTTGGTAGTGCAATTTGACAAAGAAGTTGACACAGATAAGTTCATAACAGAAATTCTTAATACATAGACTAAACACTGGACGACTAACTTGAAGGTCTTCTGGAAGAATAAACCCTGGACGACTAACTTTAAGGTCTGCTGGACGACTTACTTGAAGGTCTTCTGGAAGAGTAAACACTGGACGACTAACTTGAAGGTCTTTTGGAAGAATAAACCATGGATGACTAACTTTAAGGTCTTCTGGACGACTTACTTGAAGGTCTTCTGGAAGACTAAACACTGGACGACTAACTTGAAGGTCTTTTAGAAGAATAAACCCTGGACGACTAACTTTAAGGTCTTCTGAATGACTAAATTTAAGGTCTTCTGGACGACTTACTTGATGGCCTTCTCGAAGACTAAACACTTGACGACTAACTTGAAGGTCTTTTGGAAGAATAAACCCTGGACGACTAATTTGAAGGTCTTCTAGACGACATACTAGAAGGTCGTACACATCATTTCTTACATTGTGGTTTCGTATCACCAGTTTCTTTGCACGAGCATCTATAAATCATGTGTTGCTTCCGGGGTTTGCGTCATCTCATCCTGGATAGCTCCAACCAAGATTGCCATCTTGATTTCTTCAGTCTCCCCGGACCACGCTTTATATCCGGAGGAAAGCATGTGCGCTCCTCAACTTGTTTTCCAAAACAAGGATATATATTCTCTGAGTATTTTGCAAACAAATAATCCTTTGAGTACATTGGACATACAAGTGTGGAGGTATGCAAACCAGCATATGTTCCAGCAGTTATAACATGAGAGAAAGGTATTTTCTCCACTGCATAGACACCCCAATCACACTTTCCATGTTTCAAATCAACCACACATCCCATTTTTCCACCTTTCACAAAGAATCGCAATCCATCAATTGGTTGGACCCTCATCGTATCTGCTATCTTCGATCGAACAACAAGCAAGTATTCAACACCTCAACTATGGTGAGTTGGGAGACTCAAAGCATCTTCTCTCCTTTTTCAAAACCACTTTCCTAGATTCTCCCTTATGAACTCCAACATGAACTGAATCGGAAATCCTCTAGCTCGCTTGAGTGTAGAATTAATAGATTCAGCGATGTTGCTTGTTTTTATGTTGTTCATGTCCCCCTAACAATAAACCCTTGACCATAGGCTGATGTCAACATTTTCCAAATACGTTGCAAGGTCCGGGTTTGCACTCCGTATCTCAGCCATGTACCGGTCAAAATCTGAAACCGTATGAGCATAAGCAGCACCTTTCACCAAGTACAAGAGATGTTTTCTTTTATACTTTTTGACAATGTTATCTTGAAGGTGATAATAGCATATTCCTCGCGTTTTCCAAGGAAATAAATTATCACACGCACTTTTAATGGTCGTGTACCGGTCGAAGACTATCACCAGAGGCTGCTCATCAGATACACAACTAGCCAATTTTGTGAAAAACCATTCCCAAGAAGGTTCATTTTCAGCATCTACGATCCCAAAAGCCAATGGAAATATCTGAAAATTCTCATCTTGTGCGGTTGCAACTAACATAACACCTCCATACTTCCCACTTAGGTGAGTCCCATACACCACAATGACCCTTCTCTGATACTTAGAACCTTTTATAGAAGCTCCAAAAGAGAGAAATAGATACTTAAATCTATTGATAGAATCAAGTTCTATAGCCGTGATAGAATCGGGATTTGCTAAGGAGATTTACTCGAGATATGATGGCAGAAACGAATACCCATCTTCTACTGATCCTCTCACTAATGTTTGTGCATATAACAGTGCTCTATATGAAGTGGTGTAATCAAGCGTCATGCAAAACATGTTCTTCATTGCATCAGTGATATGCTGCGGATTCAACCCATCAATGATTCCAACACTATCAGTGAAAAGCCTACCAGCATACTTCGGAGTACAGTGTCTCCGCTGAGCGATTCGGTCTTCCACTAATCATGTATGTATTTCCACATACTTTGTTACCCAAAACGTTTTTGTCCCATGTTTCACACTCGATCTGATCTTTCATCCACAATCACTAACCCGACATGTTGCCACACGGAGAGTTTTCATTGACTTGTATATTCTGAAGGAGAACTTACGCCTCACTGATGTCAACCGTAGCTTTGAAATCAGTGTATTCTTGCTAACAAAACTTTGTTTGACATAGATATTGTTACAATTCGATCTTTCTCCTTCAATAGCATATGTCTTTTTGAATTCTTCAAAACACATATCATCTTCTTCTTCCTCATCCTCATCTTTAACTTTTCCATAAAAACTGTAATCCTCACCATTTTCGTCTGCTTCAGCAACAATAGATATATCAGCATCCTTCTCCCCATCATCCTCCTCCCCATCATCCTCCTTCCCATCATGATTTTCATATTCAACCAAATCATCATCATCATCTTCAAAACATTCATCAGCTTCATCAGCTTCATCATCTTCTTCCATTTTCTCTGAAACCGTTTACACCTTGATATGGCTTGATACAAAAAGCCGTACTCCATGCGTTTTGGTTATCTAGAGCAAGTTTTGAACTTGTCTATAACTTGGGAACAAGATTATGAGGGGTGTCTGGAGCCTGCATCATTTCTGCTGGTAATGGGTAGGTTATCTCCACAGATTTTGTGCTCATGTTCAAGTTATAATCTTCTTTAGTCATTGCAACAAGTTCAGCATGTGTCGAACCTTCACTCGACAAAAACATTCTCGCTCCTTTGAAATTATAAACCACAAAATCCTAATAGTAATCTTTCATCAACCAATCTCCATACACTGCATGTAACTTACGCATCATCTGCAAAAATTCAAAATAAAACACATTAGTAAACATAGAGAAAATGAAAGTTTACTAAACACTGACGCAGATGACTTACGAGTAAGTCGTCTGGAAGAAATAGAAGACTTACCAATAAATCATCCAAACAGGTCATTTTTGCAATTGATTTTTAAATGGGACGACTTACTTGTAAGTCGTCCAGCTTTGTTTGTTAAAAAGAAATTCTAGACGACTTACCAGTAAGTCGTCTAGGATAAACGGGTTAGTTTTGCATTTGACCGAATTGTGTCAGATATTTGACTTTTCCTGGACGACTTACCAGTAAGTCGTCTCTAGGAAAACAAAAATTTTAATATTTTATTAAAGCTAGAAGACTTATCTGTAAGTCGTCTCAGGTTAGTTTACGATTCGAAAATAAAACTTAAATATTTAACTTTTCCCAAATGACTTACTTGAAAGTCGTCCAGGTAGACGACTACCGAGAAAATCGTTCGAGATAAGCAAGGTTTGACCAGAATCTCAGAAAAAAATCTCGACGACTTTGCTTATCCTGGACGACTTTCAAGTAAATTGTCTGGGAAAAGTTAAATATTTAAGTTTTATTTTCCAATTGCAAAAGTAACCTGAGACGACTTACATATAAGTCGTCTTGATTTAATAAAATATTGAAATTTTTGTTTTCCCAGAGACAACTTACTGGTAAGTCGTCTAGGGTATTCTCTAGATCTTTTTTTTAGCAAACAAAGCTGGGCGACTTACAAGTAAGTCGTCCGTTTGACCAGAAGACTTACCCGTAAGTCTTCTACAGCCAGACGACTTACGGGTATGTCTTGTACGTAAACAGATCTAGAAAAAATTTCAATTTCATACCTTAAACTAGTGAGATGTTTTTCTTAGCACACATAGTCTTCTCCAACTACCCAGAACCTCAAACGAAAGTAACCCACCAAGAATATTATGCTTGAATGGCTCAACAAACCATAAAAAAATTTGAATCAAAATCTTGAGTGTTTTGGATGAATATGGAGACAAAGTGAAATAGATGTTGTTTTTAGTTCATAACAATTGAGAAAGAGAGAGTGTAAATCGATTTTAGGTGCATTAAGAGCTTCAAATTGGTTGTTCATGGTGGTTGGGATATTGATGGCAATGACAATCTTGTAAATACTTGAAGATGATGAGGTTGAGAAAGAGTAAAAAAACCATTTTCAAAAAAAAGAAAAATTTAATGGCATTTTCGTGAATAATGTGAACATCTAAGGTGAATAGGACAAAAGAAAAAAGAGGTTAGTTTTGTGTTTGACTTTGAATTTTGAGTCAAATTTGCAAAAAGTCCTTTAAATAAATGTATCCGAAATTAACGACACTAAAAAACAAAATTTTTATTGGTTGGGTAACACTTAACTGATTGGTTATGCCGTTTTTCAGTTTATTAATATTTTTGAATTTCCTAAGTTTCTTACCAAACTATATCGATCTATACAAAATTATAAAACTATTAAAGAATATCCAAGTTCGAACCAAAATCAAACTAAATGAATTTTTTTAATCAAATTATATATACTAGATCAAATTTAACAATTACAATGAAAATCAGAAAGTTTGACGAAGTCATAAATTCAGTTTATCGAAGTTATAAATCCAGTTCCATTTTCTTCTTATTCCTTAAAGGTTTTGTATTTTTTTTTTAACATACTTGGTTTTGTATTTTCTTAGTACTGTATTTCTTGTTTGAACTTATGTCACCGGAGATTTTGGTTTTACCACCGAACTTTGTAATCCACTTTTATATTTCACCCTTGAATCAATGATATTATCTGATGGCCAAATTTAAAAAGAAATAGAGGAATTTTTCAAAAATGACTTAAAGTTTTAATTGAAATTCAAATATAAAATTTTCAAAAATGCAAAACAACCTAAATGGTTAGTAAAATTACAATTTACCCTTTATGTCGAAACAAAAAAAATCATTTTATGTGTTTATCTATTTGAAGCCAACACTTAACAAAGAAATCATAGTAGACTTTATAATTTGATCTACTATTTTTTATTAAGAAAGTTAATTTGTTAAAAGTTTATTATAAATTATCAATATATAAACCAGTATGAAGTATATAAATTAAAATTTATATACAGCTGAATAAATTAATATTGTTAGGCTTTATAAGGGTCTTTTTCAAAACATACCTACAATTTTAAGTCAATCTCAAAACTAATCTTTTTTGTCATTACTATTCGCCCTTGAAAGTTCCAACTCTCTTTATGTTTTTGAATTATTTACAAAATTGTCATTATCAACTAATTATTTAGTTATGTCAAAAATGAAAAAAAAATTATTACACTCTAAACATTTTTTCTTATTTAATTATTTGCAAGACTTGCTATACTAAACAATGACCAAATCATGTTCATCATCTACACAGAGCATATCGAGTATAAAACGAAGAGGCATCTCACAATCTCAAAACACCAATGCAACCATAAAGCATATCACTGTATTAAAGATCAGGCAGTACACTTTTAACTCACTAAAGCATTTGATAATCTTATTCTTCTATACAACCATTGGATTAATAAAATCTCTCATCTCAAAAGAGGAGCCTGTAAGATCTAGAACATATAGAAACTTTTAAAAATCCTTCTTATTAAGAATCGCTTAAGCAAACTTAAGCAGTTCTACTTAATCAGATTTCTGTGACTTCACACACAGGTGAATCACGACTGACTAATTCCTAATTCAAACACTTTTAGACAAAAGTCTTAGAACCCTAGTTGTGCCTCCTTGCTTCTCCTTTGTTTTTCTTCCAAAAAGCGCAGCCTTTCTCATATACTTTCTATGAATTTATACTCCTAAATTCACAAGATACGTGATCTCTTCTTTCCATATTTCCGCACTAGACTTGATATCCATATCCACATCCCTTGTTATCCAAGTCAGCTGTTGAGAAACACACTCGCCTTGCAACACACGTTTTAGGTTTGTTCGATCGTTCGTTTGTTAATTCGCTCTCTCTCTTTCTAACTTAACGCGAAAGTAACAAGCAAGCAAAGAGAAATAAAGACACAGAGCAATTTAACCACTTCAGAGCCTCGAT
Source organism: Moricandia arvensis (assembly GCA_905132765.1). Classification (NCBI taxonomy): domain Eukaryota; kingdom Viridiplantae; phylum Streptophyta; class Magnoliopsida; order Brassicales; family Brassicaceae; genus Moricandia; species Moricandia arvensis. The sequence goes on from CAJHQP010000042.1 coordinate 263,171, forward strand.
ATGAGCTACTCTTACGTCTGGGCCAGAGGATTCCGGCAATCCACTATGATGCGTTCAACCTCACCACCGAGCTTAGACAAATCAGGTTCAGCTCAATGATGCAAGGAGAAGAGAAACGTACAAGCTTATTGTTTTTCTTGTCTGCTTATTCCTCAAGTCACATACGACTTCGAGCTTATATAATGCTCTTAGGATAACTCCTAAACCCTAATGGAATATATCTCTTTCCTTTATTTAAGGAATATTTCCTTTTCCTAATGTTATTCAGTTTTGGATCAATAATATTCAACAAACTCCACCTTGAGTCAAGAACTGAAAACATCTTCATAGTGATTGCACTTCGAATCTTTACACTGGCAATGACGAAGCTCTTCAGGCTTCAGTCACCTTCAACAACTCCAAAGCGTCGTTGAACTTGTTCACCGGCACAACCTTTGTCAAGACATCAGCCGGGTTTCTTGAGGATGGAATTTTCAGCACCTCCACCTCTCAAGAAGCGATCCAATCTCTGATAAAATGGTACTTTGTAGCAACGTGCTTAGTCCTCTCATGATAGACTTTGTTTTTTGCCAAATAAATCGCACTCTGCGAATCGCACCATATAGAAACACACTTCTGCTCAAATCCGAGCTCCTTCAGTAACCCCTTGATCCAAATGCTCTCTTTCACTGCTTCAGACAACGAGATATACTCAGCTTCAGTTGTCGATAAAGCCACCACAGGCTGCAAATTCGACCTCCAGCTAACAGTGTTTCCTCCTACCTTTAATACATATCCAGAAATCGATCTTCTTCTGTCCAAGTCAGCTGCATAATCAGAGTCACAAAAGCCTTCAACTGAAAACCTCTTTTCCCTTTGTATAAGTTAGACATAATTGAGATGCTCCTTTGATGTATCTCAATAACCACTTCACGGTTTCCCAATGCAGTTCCCCAGGTCTACTCATAAACCTACTAACCAGACCAACTCCCTACGCTAAGTCAGGTCGCGATCCCACCATAGCGTACATGATGCTTCCTACAGCACTTGAGTACGGAACTGTGTTTGTGTCTAACACCTCCGAATCAGCTTCCACATAACACAACTTGAAATGTGCTCCAATAGGTGTATTCACCTTCTTTGATTCTGCCATATTGAAGTTTCGTAGAACTTTCTTCAAATATTCTGACTGAGACAACTTCAGTATCCCTTTCTCTCTGTCTCGGAATATATCCATACCAAGAATTCTTCTAGCGTTCCCCAAATCTTTCATCTCAAACTCAGATTTTAGTAAACCCTTTAGCTTCGAAATCTCATGCATCTCCTTGGCTGCTAATAACATATCATCCACGTACAACAGAAGGTACACATAGTTGTTTTTAGAAACCTCCTTAACGTAGACACACTGATCTTGCTCACTTCTCACAAAACTTTGATCCAATATAAACTTGTCGAACCGTTTATTCCACTGTCTTGGAGATTGTTTCAATCCATAGAGGGATTTCTTGAGCAAACAAACTTTCTCAGCTCCACCTACTTCAAAACCTTCAGGCTGAGACATGTATATGTCTTCTTCCAAGTTTCCATGAAGAAAGGCTGTTTTAACATCCATCTGTTCAAGCTCCAAATCAGCATGAACAACTAACGACAGCATGATTCGAATTGAGATATGCTTCACTACAGGTGAGAACACTTCTTGATAATCAATCCCTTCACGTTGAGCATAACCTTTAGCCACTAATCGTGCCTTGTGCCTCTTTGGCTCAACTCCCGGAATTCCTGGTTTCAATTTGAATAACCATTTACTCCCAATAACCTTCACTCCTTGAGGTTTATCAACTATCTCCCAAGTTTTGTTCTTGTCCAGAGACGTCATCTCTTCACCAGCAGCGGCCTTCCAGAGTTTCTTATCTTTGCAACTCATAGCCTCATAATAGTCTCTAGGTTCCTCAACCTCTACTAACTCTTCAGCTGCAGCAAGGGCAAAAGCCACTTCAGACTCTTCTGTGAAGTTCAAGGGAGGAGTGACATCCGTGTATCTTGCTGGTGGTATAATAGTCCTCCTTTGTCTATCCCTTGCGAGTTGGTAATTCGTCAAACCACCACTCGAGTTTTCTGCATCAACTTCACTGTCACTTTCCGTTTCTGTTTCTGTTTGACCGTCATAATCAGCTTGAACAGGTCCGGGTTCTTCACCTGCTTCAGAACCCATTGAGTTAGTTGTTGCAGACTCGCCACCTTCACGTGGTATTTCCGTGATAACCTTAGCTTTTCCACTCTCTAAGTCATCCTTAGCTTCCTCTTCAGTGGACTCTTTGGTCGTTTCCAACATGTCTTTATACATTACATGTTCTTTGAACAAAGCATTACGGCTTATCACACACTTCTTCTGATCCAATAACCAGACTTTATAGCCTTTCACACCTGGTGGGTATCCAATAAACACTCCCTTCAACACCCTCAACTTTCCTTGATCAACATGTACATAGACAATCGATCCAAACGTTCTTAAGTGTTTGTATCCAGGCTTCTTCTTAAGCCAAACTTCTTCAGGAATGTTGTTGTCAATAGTAGACGATGGTGTTCTATTGATCAGGTAAGCTGCTGTAGCTGCAGCTTCCGCCCAGAAGCTTTCACTTAAACCAGATTGGTTTAGCATGCATCGAACCTTCTCCATAATTGTTCGATTCATACGCTCAGCAACGCCATTTTTCTGTGGCGTATAACTACACGTACGGTGCCTCTGAATTCCATTCTTCTTGCAGAATGTATCGAACTCCAAGTTACAAAACTCCAGACCATTGTCTGTCCTGAGACACTTTACCTTCTGATTCACTTGATTCTCAACCAGCATCTTCCATTCACAGAAACTTTCAAAAGCTTGATCTTTAGTCTTCAAGAAGTATAGCCAAACCTTGCATGAGCAGTCATCGATGATTGACAAGAAGTATTGCTTCTTTGATAGGGAAGGATGCACGTTTGGAGACCCCCAAAGGTCAGCGTGGACGTACCCAAGTACCTTGTCAGTGTCATGCTTTCCGAGTGAGAAGCTTACACGTTTTGTCTTTCCCATCACACAATCTTCGCAAAAATCCTGAGTATCGATCTCCTTCTTTGTTAGTATGTTTTTGCTAACCAAGATCCTCAGATTTTTCTCACTCATGTGGCCTAATCTGTTGTGCCACAAACCAGTGATATCGCTCTTTGGTTCTGTAACTTCTGTATGGTGAACTTCGTTTGTCACAGTCTCACCCTCGAGGATATACAAACCGTGTATCAGTTTTCCTCTCAACCCCAGCCTTCCATTCTTGTGAAACGTGAGCTTACCATCTCTACCAGTATGCTGGAACCCGAGTTTATCAAGTGTTCCTGTTGATATCAAGTTTCTTCTCAGACTTGGAACATATCTGACGTTGTTCAACACCGAAATTGAGCCTCCACAAGTCATCAACTTTATAGAACCAATTCCCTTCGCCTCCTCCGAATGATTATCCCCAAGTAGAATCTGATTTCCGTTTATCTCTGTAAAGGTATCAAACCAGTCTCTTCTGGACGTCATATGGTAGGTGCACCCTGAATCAATAACCCAATTATTCTTTGGATTCAGATCAGAGACATTCAACGCGTCAGAATACTGAAGCTTCTCTGTTATAACACCAGCTTCAGCTTGCTCCTCTCTGTCAAACTTCTTCTTAAGAGCGAAACAATCCTTTCTAAGGTGTCCCTCTTTCTTACAGTGCCAACACACCACTTTAGATCTCGACTTTGATCTACTACGATTACTTTTCTTCGAATCGTTTCTCCATTCAGACCTTCCTCTATCCTTCATGACTAAACCTTCTCCAGCTTCTTTACTACTTCAACCACTGTCTTTCAACTCTCTTTCTTTATCACGAGCTGCTTCAATCACAGCCTCCAGAGTTATGGTGTCCTTTGCATACTTCAAATTCTCCTTAAGTTGGTTGTATCGAGATGGCAAAGAACATAGAAGTAATATGGCTTGCACCTCATCTGTTACCATGGCTCCAACGCTGTTCAAATCAGACACCAGCTTCAAGAAGTCATCAATATTAGAATCAACAGATGTAGCATCAGTCATCTTAAAGTTATAGAACTTTAACTGCAGGAAAATCCTATTCGGCAGAGACTTAGACATATAGAGCCTCTCCAACAGCGACCACATAGCTGCTGCTGTTGTGCAGTGGCTAATTTTACGTAGAACATGGTCACCAACATTAAGAACAATCAGATTTATGGCTTTCTCTGATTTTTCTACCTTCGAGGGATCAATATCAGCCGGTGTTGGAACCGCTGATTTACCCTCCTTCGCTTCATCCTCTTCCTCCTTCGATTCAGGTTTAACAGGTTCTCGAAGCAGCTTCTCATCCATGAGAATTTCCTTCAAACCCAAGTAACCAAGATGCGCGAGAATGCGAATCTTCCACAACATAAAATCGCCAGACCCGTCGAACCGATCAACCTCTATCCGTGTATTAGACATCCTAGCCTGAAGCTCTGATACCAATTGTTGAGAATCACACTCGCCTTGCAACACACGTTTTAGGTTTGTTCGATCGTTCGTTTGTTAATTCGCTCTCTCTCTTTCTAACTTAACGCGGAAGTAACAAGCAAGCAAAGAGAAATAAAGGCACAGAGCAATTTAACCAGTTCAGAGCCTCGATATGAGCTACTCTTACGTTTGGGCCAGAGGATTCCGGCAATCCTCTATGATGCGTTCAACCTCACCACCGAGCTTAGACAAATCAGGTTCAGCTCAATGATGCAAGGAGAAGAGAAACGTCCAAGCTTATTGTTTTTCTTGTCTGCTTATTCCTCAAGTCACATACGACTTCGAGCTTATATAATGCTCTTAGGATAACTCCTAAACCCTAATGGAATATATCTCTTTCCTTTATTTAAGGAATATTTCCTTTTCCTAATGTTATTCAGTTTTGGATCAATAATATTCAACATCAGCATATTCTTTTATTGTACCGGTCCACCAGCTTCACTCGAACCGAACCAATACACCTTCTTCCCACTCGAATCCAACCAATGTGATGTCCCCTTTTGTTCCTTCCTCAACAATCTCTGCCTTTTTGCTTGCTCAAGTCATCTTCTTGTTAGCTATCAGTTATGTCTTGCTCCCAAAATATCAGAGATATCCTGCACAAGATAATCAGACACACACACTAGTAGAAACTCGTCAATGGTTAGTTTAATCTGAGCCTTGGACATAAGTTATAAAAGAAGATAGATTTCTCATGGCACAATGTCTGAAACACCCAAAATAAAACTCAAACACACAACAACCATAGAAAACACCCAGAAACACCATCGTTCATCTCTCCCTGAATAAGTGACTGAGCATGCAAAACTCAACAATTATGTTCTGGCAGTTACCTCTCCACACTCATTTCACCTCGCCACACTCATCTCACCTCGTCAGACTCGAGTTCAAGTCTCCACACAGCTCCTTCATTTCTCAATGAGACTCTCTTTATGTTCCCCTAAGACAAGTAATCAAATTATGAGTAACAGACGAAGTAAAATAAAATTAATTCGAGAAAAAAAATAAAGGATGATCTTATTTCAAATCTGCGTAAGAGGTTAGCGAGCGTTACAATAGGTCTATAAAGCTTTGGCTTCAAGATCTGTCACCAAGATCTATAGTTCTAATCACCTAACACCACCGACAATAAACGCACCTCAAGGGAATGGTATATGCAAAAACGGAAAACGTGGAAGAAGGCCAGATGACAGTGCGAACGATTACAATCGTCGCAAAGTTAACATGTTCATCGGAGGATCGCTGACATGCGTGTTTTAGTTGTTCTAGCAGGATATAAATATCATAAACAAATCACTATCAAATTAACCCTAGTCTTTAACAAACATATAGTACTCTTGCCAAAACAAATCATGTGTAGTACTTACGGATCGAATCCTCAGAGAACAATAGCACACAATGGATTTCTTATTTCTAAAGATTAAGCTAGGAGAATATATATATTGGTGGCAAACAATCAGTTAAGGAAATATTCCTTTTCAAGAAGTATAGAAGCAATATGGAAATATGTTAATAATGCAAATATAGAAATAATGAAATATATGGAAATATTCTAGTAAACTAACTTGATGCAAATGTAAATATGCTAGATCTAGGGTTTCAAGCTAAATGGATTATAGTGGAGATGAAGCACATATACGTAATATACTAGGACTCAAATATTAACTATTATGACAATTTAACTCCAACTTTCGTATGCGAGCAAAAGGAAAGACCATCGATCGACGACGAAGGCCTGATTGCGATCGACGGTGAAATCAGAAGGAATTGGGAACGAGATTTGATAAGTCCACCAGATATATTAGACCAGCTCTCGCATGCGCCTAACAGCCTAGTTCAATGGAGTCTATTCTGGCATAGAACCTACTCTCATAGTCGTCCATGTCCTACTTTCAAGATCCTAGTTAGATACTCTAGAATGCAAGCATTAAGCATAACTCAGCTGATGGATATTAACTTAACTAGCAATCCTACTTTTGGGCTAATCCATGATTGCTATCATTCAACCCTAAACCTAGTTGATGACTACTCAAACATAATCAGAGAAATAACAATAATCTGAATAGAATGCATAGATAAAATAATGGGGTTCCAATACAATCTCCCTAAGGAGTTATGAATCTTCTCCCCTAAAAACCTAAAACTATAAAGCTATGTGGGTTATGTCAAGCCTTTCCTAAGCTTGTGCTTGCACGTGCACACCCTGCATGCTCTCAATACATGAGCATAAATATAAAAACCTTAAAATCTAGGTTAAAACTCATTCAGGGTATTCCTGTCTTTTGTCCTCTGAACTTGGGCTTTTCAGTCGGCTATCTGCGAGTTGGGCGTCAATCGATGGAAAAGGTGCGGCATCGATCGACCTTGGTCTTTCATCATCAGTCGACTCCAAGGATGTGTCATTGATCGACGACAATCTTGTACTTCGACTCCTCAAATAGTCAGCTACGAATTCTTCTCCTCTAAATGCTTCAAAAGCTTCAAGTATCTCCATTTATCTCCAAAACGTCTCAGGACCTGTAAATACTCTAAAACATATCCTAGACACACATAATAGACCCTAAATAGATCCTAGAACATGGCCTACAACTGGTAATAAATAGGCTATATCAACTCCTCAAGACTTAACCTTTTGCTTGTCCTCAAGCAAACTAAGCATGTGAAAGAGGTTTGGAAAGCGAAGACTCACATAATGTCTAAGTATAACTGTCACCTTACTCTGTTGCAACCACATCCTATCAAGTTAATCACAGAGAAACTTTATATACCCTATCCTAGTATAGCAACCAAATCCAGTCTACCAACAACTTAGCAAATACTAGTCTGACTCACCCCTCTACGGATTTCATTTTTTGCATAACATAAAGTGTAGGTTTTACCTTGAAAGTATCGATCAAAGGACACATGGACTCCCCCCTTTCTCTCTAAATCTTTCCATATCTCAAACTCAATAGACAATGATGCTGATACAGTCCATCTTGCCATCTCATTTTTGATTTTTCTCTTTTTCCTTCTTTTCTTTTCTTTTCTTTTCTTTTGTTTTTGCTTTTTGGACAAAGTTGTAGGAAAATAGTGGGGTAATTGGTAATGTACAAACCCCTTAACAATATGTGATCGTTCATCCGAATTAGAATAATGGGGTCATAGGTAATTTACCTACCCCTCTGCATCTCAGGAAGTCATCTCAATCTTTTAAGCTATTAGGTAGATGCTAAGAGAAAGAGAGAAGGGAACCAAAGGTGCAATTAATTGTACCTACATACTTGCAGAAGAAATCCGATCCAGTGTATACCAAATCTCAAAGCAAGCAAATAATGTCAGGATTAGTGTTGGAAATAAGTTTTGGTTCCTTCAAACTTTCAAAACAAGTGTGATATAGTAGCAGGATGATCCACTTTGGTATCTCTAGTAATCTCTGCAACAACCTTCTAAGAATGGTGCTAAAGTGTGTTTAGTCAATAATAAATCTTGATCGTAGTCCCCTTCTTGACTCAATAAAACTTTTTTGAAGAACTTATATATATATAGCAAATAAAAATCAAAACAAATTAAATAGCATTAGCAAACCTCCCCCACTTTTAAATTACACAGTCCCCAGTGTAATCCGCCCCAGATTAGTTAGGAAATAGATAGGTAGAGAAACTCGATACCAAAATCTGTGAAGAGAATCGATCGATGGTAGGCGTGTATGGTCGATCGATGGTCCCGATCCAATGTCGATTGATGGTGCCTCTATGGTGTCGACCGATGGTGACTCAAACAGTCTATATAAAACAAAGTCAAACTCGAAATAAGTAGTAGTATAAGTAAAAAAGAAATAAAAGCTTACTAAACAGTGGGTTGACTCCCACTCAACGCTTGGTTATAGTCTTTAGCACGACGTTGTGAAATATCTGACTAGTAGGAAGTTGGATCAACACTTGGAAAATAAGTATATACATCTTCTTTGCCCTTTTGAAACCATGTACTGATGAAGTTCCTTATTGCCTCATCTCTTCTGGTTTTCTCATTCCTTGTAACTGTTCTGAAAAAAGGCCATTGAATGCATTCCTTTTTCTAGATTCTCAATATTGCGTTGTAGCATTCTAAGTCTGGAAGCTGTACTATCTGATCTTTAAATTGCTGAGAAATATCTTCTTTCATCAGGCTCTGAGAAAATGCAATCTCATCGAACCTATCATCCAATTCTATTTCTGCTGCCGTCTTCTGTCTGTTGTCTTCAGTGTCGATTGAAGGCCTGATATTGCCGTTGCTCAATGCTCGTCCGTCGGCCCAATCTCATGCTGTCTCTGAACAGTATCCAAATCTTGCTTCATCTCATCCATGCGTGCAGTCAAACCGGTGAGGCAGGTGTCTATAGGATAGTAGACATCATCCATCCTCTAATAGAAATCCTCCAGTGACATATCTTGAGTTATGTAGATCTCATTCACAATATCATCAATTTCTTCTCTGTTGTATGTTTCTTGATCCTTCTTAGACATAGCGATCCTTGCTGCATGTTTTGGTAAACATATGTAGCACTGCTCAAACAAATTAGCTCTCTCTAGAACTGCTCTGATGTCTTCAGCTTGCACATTTACTACCCTTCCGTCTATAGCTCGTGCATTACCATTCTCATCTCTGTAGATGTCATACCCATCTTTCTTTTCTTAGCGGAAAAGTTTATTGCCTTTAGTATCAAAGGATCTCGTACCCTGCTCGAAGCGCCAATCGATCAATGTCCGGATGGCTGTCTCGATCGATTGTGGCTTGAAAGTATATGGATCAATACAGATCGGCTCGCGTTTCGCTCCTCAATATCAATCGATGCTGAATGCTGTGCGTCAATCGATGGCTGCTGCTGCTTTCCAAATATATTATCCAATCCATTAGCCATAATAAGGGCATCTGCTACATCCTCCTTGGATAAATGTAGGAGTCTCCCACAAAGAGAACGTGCATGTCCCTCTAGGTCTCTGAAAATTCTGAACTCGTCTGGTCTAAGGTTACCAATATATGTCTCTTCTACTCTATGTATGTTTTTTAGTTCGCGTCTGATGTCATTCGAAGGCCATGAGTAGCATGTGATTGATGCTTGATTATCCACCCTCGCGTTTATCACCCAACCAGCGTCTTCTGAGACCAAGCCGCGATATTCAATATGTTCTTCCTCTCTGCAATCTTCATTGTATTCTTCGCATATTGGACGCGTGTCGATCGATGGTGTATGGTTAACGTTGATAGATTCTCGATAACCAGACCGTTGCGCGAAAAGGTTTCCAGCTCCATTAGTCGTGGCAAGAATTTTTGCAATATCTTCCCTCGTGACATATAGTAGTCTGCCATCCATAGCTCTTGCGTGACCGTCTAGATCTCTCATGATACCGAACTCGTCTGGTTGTAGATAACCATATTCCTTCTCGCGTTCTGTAGATGAATCTATTTTGGTTGATGCTTCGTGGTCACTGTCAATCGATGGCATAGGAGTCCTGTCGATCGATGTTGAATTCCCGAATCGATGGGATATATGAAAAACACCAGCCTCTTCCATAGCAATACCACGGTACTCGATCATCTCTTCTTCTCTGTAATCTTTGTCATACTCGGGGTGGGCTGTGTTGTAATCACCATCTGTGTGGTAGGCGTTGATCGGTTCTGGAGTGTGAGTGTCGATCAATAAGAAAGGGTGGGCGTCGATCGATTGCTGAACTGCAGGCGTATCGATCGATAGTCTGGGTTGGGTGTCGATCGATGCTCCATCTTTTGACTCGTCATCGAAGTCATAATCGCAGAAGCATGTGGCCACAAGTTATGCGTTATCACACAGTTTTGTGAGGGCAGGTTTATTCTTATAAATTTCATAATAGACATTATGATCAATCAAGGAAAGGCACAACATGTTTGTGCTCATGTCGCAGATAGCTCCCACGGTAGCCATGAAAGCTCTTCCAAGTAACAAGGAAGAATTCCTGTTGATCTGGATATCCATCACATGGAAGTCTATCGAGACTAAGACATCCTGAATTTGTAGTGGGACATCTCTACAAATACCTCATGAATCCACTTTGGAGTAATCCACAAAGATGAAAGAATCGCTAGAAGGCTCGACTTTCAGATTCAATTTTTCTGCCATAGCTCTGGGTATGATGCTCACCGATGATCCAATATCACAGAGGGCGTTGGGAAGCTTGTGGCTTTTGATCAGACCTGGTACCACAAATTTTCCAGGGTCACTTTTCTTCTCTAGAACAATACTCTGTTTCTTCCTAGGGTGATCCTTGGCAGTTTTATCAGCCATCATAGGCTCTGATGTACCCATTCTGCTCATGAGCTGTCATATACGTGATATTTGGAGAAGGAACCCATTTTGCTGCTGGGAATCGTCGATCGATCCTACTACCGATGCGTCGAACGATGTTTGAAAATTTTTCCGATTCTACTAACTCCACAAGCTTCATCGATCGATTTGCAGTAACCAGTGCCGATCGATGTCTGTGCGAATGACATATTTCCTCTTGTAGCCTTTCTTTCTACACTTCTACCCAAAAATCATCAATTAGTGCATTGAGCTGGTGCACTTGTCCAGCTTCTATTTTCTCCTCGATCTTTTGACCTGCTGCATTACGCATATGACCATCTAGATCATGCATGTCTCCATTCTCATCTCAAATCAATACTAAAGTTGCAACCATTTGAACTCGTCGGCTTCTGTCGATCGATGCGGGTACTATGCTGTCGATAGTCGGTATGTGATCACTGTCAATCAATGTTCGAGTTCTGATGGTCTGTAAAAAAGTGTCGGTCGACGCGAAGTTGGTGCTATCGATCGATGCTTGTCGTCTTTCTTTGCGGATCGTACGTTCGATTCTATCGGGGTCAGAGAATAGTAGTTCTTGTCCTTTATTGCTCCTGCTGTGTCTTTGCATGCATCTGAAAACAAGGAAAAGAAAATTATAGTAACTTGAAAATAGTAACAAACCTAGACCAAATCCTAGAAATTAAATCTAATGGTGATAAATGCTCCCAAGCAACAACACCAAATTTGACATGCGTGTTTTAGTTGTTCTAGAAGGGCATAAATATCCTAAACAAATCACTATCAAATTAACCCTAGTCTTTAACACACAAATAGTACTCTTGCCAAAAGAGATCAGGTGTAGTACTTAGGGATCAAATCCACAGACAGCAATGACACACGCTAGATTTCTTAATTTTAAAGATTAAGCTAGGTGAATATATATATTGGTGACAAACAATTAGTTAAGAAAATATTCATTTTGAAGATGTAGAGATGCAATATGGAAATATGTTAATAATGCAAATATGGAAATAATGCAAATATTCTAATAAACTAACTTGATGCAAATGTAAATATGCTAGATCTAGGGTTTCAAGCCTAATGTATTATAGGGAATAGGAAGCACGGAAATGTAAATATTCTAGAACTCAAATATTAACTATTATGACCCTTTTAACTCCAACTCTCATATGTGAGCAAAAGGAAAGACCATCTTAGCCTGATGTCGATCGACGGTGAAATCGGAAGGAAGTGTGAACGAGATTTGGTAAGTCCACTAGACGTATTAGACCAGCTCTCGCACGCGCCTAACAGCCTAGTTCAATGGAGTTTATTCTGGCACATAACCTACTCTCATAGTCGTCCATATCCTACTTTCGAGATCCTAGTTAACTACTCTAGAATGCAAGCATTAAGCACAAGTCAACTGATGGATATTAACTTAACTAGCAATCCTACTTTTAGGCTATTCCATGATTGTTATCATTGAACCCTAAACCTAGTTGATGACTACTCAGACATAATCAGAGAAAGAATAATAATCTGAATAGAATGCATAGATAAAATATTGGGGTTCCAATACAATCTCCCTAAGGAGTTATGAATCTTCTCCCCCAAAAACCTAAAACTATAAAGCCATGTGGGTTGTGTCAAGCCACCCTGCATGCTCTCAATACATGAGCATAAATATAAAAACCTTAAAATCTAGGTTAAAACTCGTCTAGGGTATTCCTGTCTTTTGTCCTCTAAACTTGGGCTTTTCAGTCAGTTGTCTGCGAGTTGGGCGTCAATCGATGGAAGGGTGCAGCATCAATCGACCTTGGTCTTTCATCATCATTCGACTCCAAGGATGTGTCATCGATCGACAACAGTCTTGTACTTCGACTCCTCAAATAGTCAGCAACGGATTCTTCTCCTCTAAATGCTCCAAAAGCTCCAAGTATCTCCATTTATCTCCAAAACATCTCAGGACCTGTAAATACTCTAAAAATATCCTAGACACACATAATAGACCCTAAATAGAGCCTAGAACACAGCCTAAAACTGGTATAAATAGGCTATATCAATCGCAATACCGCCACGACACTGTATCATAGATAAAAACCTACCAACGAAAAGCTGAGTCAAGCATGAACTGGTCTCCGCCTCTCAATCTCCAAAATGATACGATCACTTTCAAGGAACACGAAACCGTCAGAATCGACAAACCTCACAGCGATCAACTCGTGATCAGAAGTCGCCGAAAGTCGTGTAGACACGAGAAGCTCCACCGACATCATCTTCTGTGAAACTCTCCAAAGGATGAAAATCAATTTTTCTGAAGTCATACCAGCGCCGAAACCACTTACTTGTTTTTCTTGCACAACATCAATGACTCTAGGATGGATTAAGTTCCATTTTTTGGCCGAAGGTGTCACAAAGATCGTCGATTTCTCGGTGGTAGATCACCCAGCCATCTACAATGTAATCACGGGGATACCTTGGAGTAACTCCATGAAGGCCTTTTCGTCAACCTATCATCTCTGCATCAAGTTTCCAACTCCTACCGGAACTGCAAAAATATGGGGATACCAAAAACAGTTGTGACTCTATTTCCTAGTTGAACATAAGCTGCGGAAAATCACGACTAATTCGATGGTGAAACCCAAACTTAGGAAGACAACTCAGCCCGCGGATGAAAACACTTCGGAAGAAGACGACCCAGGATTGTCAGATTAAGCAACGGCTCCAAGCGAAGAAAGAAGCATGTTTCCGATCCCAACGCTTCAGATAACTCGGAAGAACCAATTCCAGAAAAAGTTGCCGATCTAGTAACAATCATCGAGACTAAGACATTCGAGGCAACCGTAAGAGGTGGTTCAATCCCACCTCTCCTTTGGATCTAATGCCCTTACCTGAGTGTGAAAGGGTTAGTTTGGACGGTAAGAAGAAAGCTGAGATGGTCCAGCAAATCCACGAAAAGGCTAGACAAAACATTGAACAGAAAACTAAGTACTATGAGAAGCAAGCCAACAAGGGAAGGCGTGTGCAGCTCTTTGACGTTGGTGACAAGGTTTGGCTTCACCTAAGGAAAGAGAGGTTTTGCAACGAGAGGAATTCCAAGCTGATGCCAAGAATTGATGGACCGTTCGAGATCATCCACAAGATCAATGACAATGCCTATAAACTTGATCTCCAAGGTAAGTATGATGTGTCTAATAGCTTCAATGTTACTGACTTGGTTCCTTTTGTTGATGATGAAACATATTTGAGGACAAATCCTTTTCAAGAGGGAGGGGATGATGTGATCATGTACCAGCTTACCAAAAAGGGCAAAGAGATCTTAGATGAGCCACCTAATGCTACAATGCACCAGCAGCCTGGTGATGATGCTTTGACCATTCCAGAAGGTCCCATGACCCGTTCTAGAGCCAAGAAACTAAAGGAGACTGTTGCAGGATTACTCACTTCACTTCCACAACAAGAAGAAAGTCTTGGACAAGGTTTGATGGTCTGAGATATCTTGATCACCATTCAAGCTATCTCCACATCAAGCTGAGCTAGTTGTTAGGCAAGACATTTGGTGTGTGCTCTTTTCCTTGCTTTTGGTTTTGTCCCACGAGGTTTTCCGGAGCAAGGTTTTTAACGAGGCCACGACTTGTCTTACAAATCACCTAGGCCCTATCTCGGCCCAAGACTACTTGAGACTATCTATTTTTATCTTATGTTATTTTAAGACTATGGTTTTTATGTTATAGTTTCAGAAACCCTAGAGCATGTTCTTTGGTTTCTTTATTTAAGGGTTTTCGCAAACCCTTTAGAACTCAAGCAATCTAATATCAAAGTCTTTTGTTCTTCTTGACGGCTCTCTCTCTAAGTTGTCGAGTGTTCTTCTGGTGTGTAATATCCAGAGCCCTAAGGGTGTCTATCTCGTTGTGTCATATCCGAACTAGTCATCTAGGAGTATCAAGAGATCTCTTATCCCTCTTGTGTCACCATTCAATCCACAGCATTGAAGAACTTCAGTCTCTGATTCGTTCTTGCAAGGATCTATCCTCCCAGCAACCAAAGAAGCATCCTAGGAGTGTGTCATGTGGTATCAGAGCTGCTTTGGTTAGGGAAGTCTCGTTTCTCTTAAAATCTTTTTGTTTCAGCTGTAATACTTCTCTATCATCTTGAACAAAAGTAGAACTAGGTTTGTCTTAGGGCTGCTTGAAATTGTTTAAGTGTTTTAGCCGAGATTTTGCACTTTCCTTTTTTGGATTTAGGCGAAAGCCCTAGTCTTTTTCGCTTAACCTAGCCGCATAAGTATACCTTGCCGAGCAAGTAATTTTTTGTGTTGAATTTTTCTTTGTTTCTTCTCGTGAATCAGCTTGAACTACTTACTTGTTCTTGTGTTTCATTGGTGTAGGCATCAATGGGAACCGAAACGGAAGAAGAAGCCGAGTTGGTCCGGAAGAACAAGGTACTCATGGAAGCCATGACTGCTCAACTGAACCAATCCATGCTATAAACAATGACTGAGATGATGAATACCAATCTCAATGAGCTCCGTAAAGAGTTCAGAGAGGAAGTAAGGCGAGCTACTGGTCAAGGTCACAGTCGTGAGACCAGAAGAGAAGAGGGACGGAACCCAACTCGACAAGAGCATGCTGGCTCTGAAGAAACTGATAACTACTATGAGCACATCAATTCCTCATCAATACAAAGCCAAAGGAGGCAGAGACATGGACAAGAAGGAAGGACAAAACAGAGAGATGAACTTGCTGGTTTAAAGATCAAGATACCTCCCTTCCCTGGGAAAGCTGATCCGGATGCCTATCTTGAATGGGAGAAGAAGATTAAGCTGGTCTTTCAGTGTAAGCAGTACAGAAATCAAAAGAAGATCCAGATAGCTTCTACTGAGTTCTACGACTATGCTCTAAGCTGGTGGGATCAGTATGTTACCAACAGAAGAAGGAATGGAGAGGAATCAGTTAAAACATGGCCAGATATGAAGTCTATCATGCGCAAAAGATTTGTCCCAAGTCACTATCACCAGGATCTTCATCATAGGCTCAGAAAACTCACTCAAAGCTCAAGATCAGTAGAAGAATATTACCAGGAGATGGAGTTACTCATGCTGAGGGCTAGTATATCAGAAGATAGAGAAGCTACAATGTCAAGGTTTCTGTGTGGTCTAAACCGTGAGATACAAGACAATGTAGAGATGCAGAATTATGTGGAGTTAGAAGAGATGTTACACAAGGCTATTCTTGTGGAACAACAGCTTAAGAGGAAGGGACATTCACGAACCAGCTTTGGATCCAACTGGTTACACAACCCTAAAGAAGAGAAGCCAACCTATCCTAAGGAGTCTAGACCATATCAGAAAGAAAACAAGCCCTACCCAAGGGAAGAAACCAAACCGAGTAGCATCCTTGACAAGGGAAAGGGCAAGGTAGAAGCTTCTAGTTCCAGAGCTCGGGATGTCAAGTGTTTCAAGTGCCAAGGACGAGGTCACTATGCTAATGAGTGTACCAACAAGAGGATCATGATTCTTCTAGAAGATGGTGAGTATGTTTCACAAGATGAAAGCACCGAACCTGACCAAGAAGAAACTGAGGAAGAGCATGAAGAAGGACCAGTCCAAGGAAAGTTTTGGTAGCAAGAAGACTCCTAAGCTTGCAAACAAAGACCGAAGAGCTAGAGCAACGTGAGAACCTGTTCTATACAAGGTGCTTGGTCCAAGGAAAGGTTTGCAGCCTTATAGTTGATGGAGGTAGTCGTGTGAATAGTGCTAGTGAGACAATGGTGAAGAAGTTGGGTTTGAAGGTTCAGAAGCACCCAAAACCTTACCGGCTACAATGGCTTAATGAAGAAGGCACCATGAGGGTCTCTAGTCAAGTTCTAATCCCCTTAGCCATAGGAAGATATGAAGATGAGGTCTTGTGTGATGTCTTACCTATGGAAGCTGGTCACATACTTCTTGGGAGGCCTTGGCAATCTGATCGCCGAGTCATACATGATGGTTTCACCAACAAGCATTCATTTGAGTTCAAGGGCTGCAAGACTGTCCTGGTTCCTTTGACACCTAAGGAAGTTCAGCATGATCAGATTCAACTCCAAAAGAAGAAGGAGATTGACCTCAAACCGGCTGGAACTAAGCAACAAAACTTCTATGCAAACATGGGTGATATCAAAAGAACTCTCTACTCTAAACAACAAGCTATTTTACTTGTTTTTAAAGAAAACCTTTTGAACTTAACAGATCCTACACCGGTGTATCCGAGTGAAATGGTTTCTCTTTTGCAGGAGTTTCAAGATGTATTTCCAGAGGACAACCCCATTGGTTTACCTCCCTTGCGTGGGATTGAGCATCAGATAGACTTTGTTCCAGGATCTACACTTCCAAACCGGACAGCTTACAGAACCAATCCGGTTGAGACAAAGGAGTTGCAAAGACAAGTAGAGGAACTCATGGAGAAGGGCCATATCCGAGAGAGTTTGAGCCCAGGTGTTGTACCAATGCTCCTTGTACCTAAGAAGGATGGTACTTGGCGCATGTGCGTTGATTGTAGAGCAATCAACAACATCACAGTGAAGTATCGCCATCCTATACCTAGATTAGATGATATGCTTGATGAATTACATGGTTCTTGCATCTTCTCTAAGATAGATTTGAAAAGTGGCTATCATCATAAGGATGAAAGAAGGAGATGAATGGAAAACTGCATTTAAGACTAAGCATGGTTTGTATGAATGGTTAGTTATGCCATTCGGATTGACAAATGCACCTAGTACATTCATAAGATTGATGAATCATGTTCTTAGATCATTCATAGGCATCTTTGTTGTTGTGTACTTTGATTACATCTTAGTATATAGCAAGAACTTTGAGGATCATATAGAACTTCTTAGGGCTGTTCTTAATGTATTAAGAAATGAGAAACTCTTTGCCAACTTGAAGAAATGTACTTTTTGCACATATAACTTGGTCTTTCTAGGCTTTGTTGTGAGTGCAGATGGAGTTAAGGTGGACGAGGAGAAGGTTAAAGCCATCATGGACTGGCCAAGCCCAACCACAGTAGGAGAAGTGAGAAGTTTCCATGGTCTTGCTGAGTTTTACAGGCGCTTTGTGAAGGACTTTAGCACCATTGCAGCTCCATTGACTGAAGTAATCAAGAAATATGTAGGATTCAAATGGGGAGAAGCACAAGAAGCCGCATTCCAAACCCTTAAAGAGAAGCTTACTCAATCACCTCTCTTAATGCTTCCTGACTTTACTAAGACCTTTGAGATTGAATGTGATGCCTCAGGGATTGGAATTGGTGCTGTGTTGATGCAGGATAGGAAACCCATCGCCTACTTCAGTGAGAAGCTTGGAGGAGCCACTCTCAATTATGCCACCTATGACAAAGAACTCTATGCTTTGGTGAGGGCCTTGAAAACATGGCAACATTACTTGTGGCCCAAGGAGTTTGTCATCCACACTGATCATGAGTCCCTAAAGTATCTCAAAGGGCAGAGTAAGCTTAGTAAGAGACACGCAAGGTGGGTTGAGTTCATTGAGACATTCCCATACGTGATCAAATACAAACAAGGTAAGGAGAACATATTTTCTGATGCACTATCTCGTAGGTATGTTCTCTTGACCACTCTTGATGCTAAGCTACTAGGATTTAAGAAGATTAAAGACATGTATGAAACTGACCTTGAATTTAAAGAGGCTTGTGTCTTGTGAGAAATTTGCTGCAGGACACTACTTTAGGCAAGCTGGATTCTTGCTCTATGATAACAGATTGTGTGTGTCTAATTGTTCTCTACGAGATCTATTTGTTAGGGAATCCCATGGGGGCAGTCTAATGGGTCATTTTGGGATTGCCAAGACTCTTAAAGTTTTGCAGGATCACTTCTATTGGCCACACATGAAAAGAGATGTTGAGAGAATCTGTGGAAGGTGTGCTACTTGCAAGCATGCTAAGTCCCAAGTCCAGTCTCATGGTTTGTACACTCCTTTACCAATCCCTCACCATCCTTGGAATGACATATCTATGGATTTCATTGCTGGATTGTCTAGGACTAGAACCGGAAAGGACTCTATCTTTGTTTTTGTTGATAGGTTCTCTAAAATGGCACATTTCATAGCTTGTCATAAGACTGATGATGCATTACATGTTGCTAACTTGTTCTTTAAAGAGGTTGTTCGTTTACATGCATGCCTAGAACTATAGTCTCAAATAGAGATACTAAATTTCTTAGTTACTTCTGGAAGACTCTTTGGTCTAAGCTAGGCACTAAGTTGTTGTTCTCTACTACATGTCATCCACAAACTGATGAGCAAACTGAGGTAGTTAATATGACTCTAGGAACCCTCCTGCGTGCATTCATCAAAAAGAACTTGAAAACTTGGGAAGATTACTTACCTCATTGTGAATTTGCATACAATCATGCCATGCTTTCTACTTCTAAGTATTCTCCTTTTGAAATTGTTTATGGGTTCAATCCCACCTCTCCTTTGGATCTAATGCCCTTACCTGAGTGTGAAAGAGTTAGTTTGGACGGTAAGAAGAAAGCTGAGATGGTCCAGCAAATCCACGAAAAGGCTAGACAAAACATTGAACAGAAAACTAAGTACTATGAGAAGCAAGCCAACAAGGGAAGGCGTGTGCAGCTCTTTGACGTTGGTGACAAGGTTTGGCTTCACCTAAGGAAAGAGAGGTTTTGCAACGAGAGGAATTCCAAGCTGATGCCAAGAATTGATGGACCGTTCGAGATCATCCACAAGATCAATGACAATGCCTATAAACTTGATCTCCAAGGTAAGTATGATGTGTCTAATAGCTTCAATGTTACTGACTTGGTTCCTTTTGTTGATGATGAAACATATTTGAGGACAAATCCTTTTCAAGAGGGAGGGGATGATGTGATCATGGACCAGCTTACCAAAGAGGGCAAAGATATCTTAGATGAGCCACCTAATGCTACAATGCACCAGCAGCCTAGTGATGATGCTTTGACCTTTCCAGAAGGTCCCATGACCTGTTCCAGAGCCAAGAAACTAAAGAAGACTGTTGTAGGATTACTCACTTCACATCCACAGCAAGAAGAAAGTCTTGGACAAGGTTTGATGGTCCGAGATATCTAGATCACCATTCAAGCTATCTCTACATCAAGCTGAGCTAGTGTTTAGGCAAGACATTTAGTGTGTGCTCTTTTCCTTGCTTTTGGTTTTGTCCTACGAGTTTTTCCGGAGGAAGGTTTTTAACGAGGCCACTACTTGTCTTACAAATCACCTAGGCCCTATCTTGGCCCAAGACTACTTGAAGACTATCTATTTTTATTTTATGTTATTTTAAGACTATGGTTTTTATGTTATAGTTTTGGGAAACCCTAGAGCATGTTCTTTGGTTTCTTTATTTAAGGGTTTTCGCCAACCCTTTAGAACTCAAGCAATCTAATATCAAAGTCTTTTGTTCTTCTTGACGGCTCTCTCTCTAAGTTGTCGAGTGTTTTTCTGGTGTGTAATATCCAGAGCCCTAAGGGTGTCTATCTCGGTGTGCCATATCCGAACTAGTCATCTAGGAGTATCAAGATATTTCTCATCCCTCTTGTGTCACCATTCAATCCACAGCCTTGAAGAACTTGAGTCTCTGATTCGTTCTTACAAGGATCTATCCTCCCAGCAACCAAAGAAGCATCCTAGGAGTGTGTCAGTCTCCCTCTCTAAAAAAAGGAGGGGGGGGGATTGGGTAAGTATACGTATACTCGTATACTCCCACATTTTAAAATATCCGTTTTCTTGTACTCGATATTTTAAAAACTTTTTTGGCAATAAGAAAATGTAGATCGACTTAAAAATGTATCGCCAATCTCTTTTTCCATAGAAACACACGATCTCACTAATTACTTTACGGCTAAAACAGCTATCCACAATTCGCTTAAAATGCCCCAGTAAATACTAACAATCATCGTATGACCCAAAAACGGAAATCATACAAGTAATCTTCATAACAAATCTAATTCCTAACAACCAAACGGTTAACAGAAAAATCAACTTATCATCAGTCGGTCGAATTCAAATTACTTAGCAAATCATTCTCGGCCGCAAGGTTGTCGGAACAACACCTCTAAACCCGCAAACGTTTCGACCAGAAACACAGGTACATAAAAGAAATTTTCTGGAAATAAAACACCTCCGAACAAACTATTACACAAACAACCTAAAAAATTTCCCGGTCACAAGATCAAACAAGTCCATTGACCAACACGTAAATATCATCTCAATACATTTTTACAATGTAAAATCAATTTTAAGGAAAAAACATATTTTCAAAAAAAAAGCGAGATGTCGCGGATTTTTGTAAATATACTTTCGAAATATATCAACTCCCGAAAACAGCCGCCACAAGACTATAAATCGATAACTAACTCAAGTTAGAAAACATAAGTACTTGCTATTAGACCGTGTCAAATTAACTATTCCCAAACCGAACTCCTAGCCTAACCTGCTCCTCTAACAGAATTGTTCTCATACATCCAACACAAGGAAAAGCGCGCTATAAAAATCCAAAATTTTGGTCTGCATCTTAGAAGGACGTGTCCCACGGCCTGGGATTTTTCTTTGGAGATGTACTTAGTTCTCGATCGATGCAACTCACAAAAGCAGAGAATTTTTTGTAGACTTCAATATCGATACATAATCAAGAAGAAATCACAACAAATTAAGTAAGCCGAGATCGACTGCACATACTCCAAACACCAAAAGTAAACCTAAGTCTTACCCTAATTCCACTCTCTTCTCTCAAAGGCATAGTATCATTGATATGAAATACCAAAACTTGACTCTTCCTCAATACTTAGACGTTTATGAGTCTCTGTGAGTACTAGCCGTTGAGCAGTCTCATCTTAATAAAACTCCGGGTATTACAATCCTCTAGGGGGTAAGAAATGAGGAACATACTCACAATCTCTCCCCTTCGTTGATGCTTTATTCTTAGGAAATAAAAGCTACAAAAGGGAAATTTATTGGAAAACCCCAAGGGGCTAGTACATCTTAAAGTCAAACACACTTACTAAAAAGAAACAGGGACCACACTCCCTTCGAATACAAAGCCCATTACGGGTAGTAGATATAGTCGCTCGAGCAAAAATTCACAAACTCATGATCATTAACTTTAGGTGGAACCCAAGGCTGGTCGACCGCATCCTCCTCGCACGGAGCTTCGGCCACAACATCTTCAGAATCCGGTGAAACCGGGATCGGAACCAACCTTTCCCAAATTCTTTCCTCGATCTGAGGCAGCAAGGTCTCCGAATAAGCGCAGAGGCCTTGATGCCCAGACTCAAAGATAGCTCTGCATCATAGTTAAAATATTGTCTTTGAAAACTTCAAAGCACCGGCTGCACCTCTGCACTCGCGAAGATCACCAAAGGTTTTCTGAACACTCTTCATCTCCTCTAAATCTGTCGCGATCTGAGTTGAACAGTCCTGGAAGATTAAAACAACCTCCCACCTTCCTCGCCTAACAGCACGACTGACATCAGAGGCATGCTTCCTCGCCAGTTTGACCTCGTGGACAGAATGCGCGTTCCTCTCAATTTCAGCCTTGTTCTACAAACGAGAAACCTCCCAGCATCCTCGGCTCCTAGACGGGACATCCACACTTCCGAGAGATTCTCTGTAAGGGCCTCGTTCATCACATTTAGAACCTGCAATAAAAAGAGAACGAAGGGTTAGGAGAAACCTTTGAAAAAAAAAACAAAGCCAAAAGCTTACCCCCATGCACGTACGAGAACCCTACGCAAATTTCTCCGAGCCAGCGAGCTCGTTACTAGTTGTAGGATGATCAAAGGGACACCCTGGGGAAGCCATGAATGCGGTATCATTCCCGAAACTGTCCATCTCAAACATTGGCAGTGGGACTGAGTGGTACCACTTCCGTTCCCATGCTCGACATGACCACGAGAAATCCAATGTTTCTCTGGCAGCAACACTTCAGGAACATCAACATTGTTCTTTTAGACAGAAACGCCTACGTTCCGAGGGGACCTCTACCTCTCCATATGGATGTCGTACAGGACAAATTCATCCATGGCTGGCTCCAAATTTTCCTCAACTAATGGGCTGGACTGAACTCGAGACTGATGAAACACAACTAATGTGCAGACTCTTTATGGAAAAAATAACCCCAGAAAAAAACCCGCCACAAAGAATATCTCTAACGGCAATCTAGTCCTCTGGAAATAGAGGAACGGGATCGTAAATTGCAAAAACAATGAAAACAAACGCAAGTTAGACCACATCAAAAATGAAACCATAAGGATATCCGGCCACACTACCCTTGCGGCTACTTGCGCGTAAATCACATAAGCACTCTTCCGCTACATAGGTGAAGTTTACACGAACAAAAAAAAGAAGTAGTCTCGCCACGCCTTCTCGTTCGAGGAAAATCCTGCAATTATCGCCATAAAGGGTCTTGGTTTGAAACAATAGGAACGCTCACTCCACATATTTTCCAAGCCCAATAGGCCTTCAAAATAATCAGCGTTAAATTCTTCCCTCGCTCGAAATTCAAAACCAATATCCCCACGAGATGTTGTAAACCACGAGTGATTTGGCTAATCGACACATTGAGGCGGTTCAAATTTTGGACTATGATCGCCGAGATAGGGAACCAAGCGGTTGCACAAAAGTTGAGCCTCATAACATGTAAAGTAGCCCTGAGGAGGAGTCATGGCACTCTCTCCATAACGTGGTAAGCGAAACTCAACATCATCCGGAACGTAACAAAAATTGCGGATGGTAACAAGAAAAGGATAAATACCGTCCCTCTCACGCGAGGTCTCTGCAGACACAACAGATTGGGGAAATGCGGTTTTATGTTATACTTGCATGTCCAATATACCACAGCTTCCGCCGGATCAACGAAATGCGGTAAAAATTCCAATTTCCGGAATAACTTCATCACTTGACTCGCAAGCCTCATCTTTGGCAAGGCCGAAAAGAGACGGTTCGTCAAAGGGATTTTCAGGAATGTACGTGGAGTGTGAGGTACCCCTAGTCACTCTCTACAAGCTTACATGAAGAGAAATAACAACAATAAAAAGAGAGAAGTTAGAGAGATCTTCTGCCTTAAAAAAATCCTTGGAGAAATGAGTGTGAGCAAGTAAGAGTGAAAAACTTACTTCATACTTATAAAAGGGAGAAATCTACTATAGCTTACGGGAAAAGAGTTGATTTCACCCTGTGGACCTTCTAGCCATTGATTCCGTCTAGCATGCCTATCACTATCTCGCAAGAATTACACAAAAATTATAGCGAGCTGGGGGCTAACTATTGGAGCAGAATTGGTCATGATGAAATCAACGGCTAAAATCTTGTGAAAAATATGCCTTAAAAAAATATGTGCCGAAAATATTGAAGCAACTATACCAGATAAACCAAGCCTATTATAAGGATATAAGGACAAAACATCGTGTATTTCATCCCGGACATGAAATGATCGAGTTTCTATCCAAACATGAAAAGATCGGAAAAACCATTCTTGCTGAAGATTCTTGCGATTAATAACGAGTTTTTACAAAACAATCTTCCATAAAACAAATGATCAGAAATTTTCCACGGAAGAAACTCATTGGAAAGTTTAAAAGATAATCATCCGCAAAACAACTTACAGGAATCTTTGCGGAAAAACCTGCATAAAAATAAATTAAATAGTTCTAAAGGTTTACGAAGCAATCAACAGAAGGAATGAGAACGAAAGAGAGGCAACATAACACTCACCTCGCCACACACTCCCTCTCCTCCACGTCGCCACACTCACCTCGCCACACTCTCTCTCTCTCCTCACCTCGCCACACACACGCTCTCTTCACCTCGCCACACTGGAGTCTCTCTCTCTTCACCTCGCCACACTCGAGTCTCTCCTCACGTGACCACACTTTTCCCACATCGTTACACTCACATTTCACACTTGTCCCATGTCACCAAACTCATCCCTGCCGCCACAGTTGTCTTACCGCGCCACACTTGTCTCACCTCGTCACACTTAGTGCACCTTGCAACACTCATCTCACCACAACAGAATCAATTTCACGTCACCACACAGCTCCTTCATTTCTCAATGAGACTCTCATTGTGTTCTCCTTCGAATCTCGATGAAAAGTCTCTTTTTTAATCTCGATCAAAGTTTCTGTTGAGATTTTACGATAAAAACAACTAAGACATGTTTTCTCGTAAAATGTGAGTCATCGTAAGGATGATGCTATTTAACTTAACACCATTGTGTCCTTGATTAAGTGGACTTATTTTCATCAGGTCATAGGACCGACGACATAAAAACGAACATGGAACGATTTCTAAGAAAATAATCGTAAAAATTCTTAAGTTGTAAAACGGTCTGAAACGGCCTAAAAGACAACAAGAGCCCACTTATGATTTTAAAATAAGAACAGGCCCAGATACAATGACGGTCTACTCGACTTGAATAAAGAAAAATAAAAGAAAAGGATAAATGTCAAGTTTCCGGGATAAAGATGGACTTGGTGAGGATATGGAAATATTGCCACAAAAGGATAAACTCGAATCAGGTTCGGAAAAGGAAAGACGGCCGGCCTTGGAGGCATATATAAATAGGACTAAGGTGAGAGGCGCAAAAAACACACAAAAAAAATTCATAGCAACTTAGCACTAAGAGAAATTTTAGGCAATTTTGTTCTTGTTATCGAGTTGTGACTCAACTAGGTTTAAGCGTTTAGGTAGTTAGAACTATAGATCTCACTGACAGCCCTTGAAGCCAGAGATTTTAAGACCTATTGTAACGCTCTCTAGGCTCTTACTGGGATTCGAAATAAGATTATCCTCTCTTGCTCTCGATTTCATTTTATTTTACTTCGTATGTTGCTCATAATTTGAATACTTGTCGTAGGCTCAGTAGATATCCGGATCCTCAAGGAAATTAGGGGATTGTTTACTTTCCTCCGTTTACTAAAATCGACAGTGTGAATTTTCATTTCCACATGTATCCGCATAAGATTCTAGGGCGCTCATCATGATACGTTGAGGTACACCAGGGATTCATTCGATTAGCGGTCTCGAACATTGAAGAAAACTAACTTCATATAGGCGTTCTTGTTTGACTTTTGAGCCGCCGCTCCTGTCTCTGGTGTTTCACGTGTTAATCATCATTTCCCACGATATGTAGGTTTGTAATGTCTGGAGCTTGTATGTCTATCACTTTCTCTCTTTTTCCTTTTAGAGTTTGGAGAGTGTTGTTCCCTGCTTGAGGAGGAATGTAAAGAGGTAATATCGGCCATATTCAAACTCAAACTTCAACATGTCAGTTGCTGTTTAGGGCTGAGCACAAGGCGAGTACTCGCTATTTTAGGTGTACTCAATATTTGACTTAATTTGCCTTGCACGAGTAATAAAAATTTTGATTTGTACTTGACTTGTTAAAAACGAGTAGTTGTTATTTCAAGTACTTGATAAAAATGAGTTACTTGCAAGTTACTTTCCTCGCTCTATTACTTGCTACTTGCAAGTATTGTGAATTATTTATTAGTATTTCTTAGTATTCAGAAACAATTTATTAAATAATATCATATTAAAATGAGCATGAAAATTGTTTTGTTTACTCTTCTACAAAGAACATGAGAATTACCTTGAATGAAATATTTGTGCAGATTATAAAGAAGAAGAATAAAGAAGACATGAATATTTTAATACAAAAACATTGTATTCTTCTCACGATAACAAATATGATTTCTCTAAGCAAGTAACAGGTACTAATAAGCCATATAGCTAAAAAATATATAATTATACTTGATTATTGACTTTATCCTGCTAATAATTAAAAAAATTGACTTATTACTTGCCTTGACAAGGCCGAGTACTTGAATTTTCAAGGCGGATATGAGTCAAGTAGCGAATTTAAGGCGAGCAACGAGTAATGATCCCATACCGCAATGCTGTTAAGGCTGAATTCCCCCCCCTCCATCCACCCCGAGGACATGTTCTCTGTTTTGAGCTGAGTTAGCTTTTCTAACCTTCTAACTTTTTGAAGTATCCTTCCATATGCTCTTTTAGCTGTCGACCCTTGTGGTGATTTTATAGTTTCCTACGGCGGAGTTTTCGTCTTCCCTAGATGAAGACATCTATGTAACTTTCTTTTTCAAGGCTTTGAGTTGTGATAAAAGTTTGCATGCATCATGGTTACTTCAGTTTGATCTTCTTCGACTCCGGCCATCATCACGTAGTTTCGATTATTCTCCTCCTTCTAACCCTAAACTATTAGGGTAAAAATTGTTGGGTAATTCCAAGCTTGTGAAAACTTAACATATTATTAGATGTTTAATATGTTAAGAGATAAACACAAAAAGGAAATCTAGAATAGGAAAATGAAGTTTTCTATTAGGTTAGTTTGTGTTTTCCATATTCCACATGTTAAAGGGAATTATTCTTCACTATAAATATAGATCTAATGGAGAGGTGTTCTATAAGATCTAAGAGAGTAAATCATAAGAGATCTAAGAGAAATTTAGTTTTGAGTAGTTTCTAAAGTTAATAAGAAAAGTTGTTCTTATTATTCTTTGTTCTAGAAATCCTTGAATTGGTATCAGAGCCTCAGGTTGGAGACTCGGTCTAAGCTTAAGTTGAAGCTTCGATCCTGGTGACTACTAAGAGATCACGAACGCAAGATGGCTGACGTGACTAGAGCTGCACCATGCACGAAGGACTTTGGATCCACATCCATCTAATGTCCTATGTTATCATCAACAAACTATACAGTTTGGTCGATAAGGATGAAGGTGTTACTCTGTGTTCATGATGTGTGGAACACAATAGAACCTGGTTCAGATGATCAAAAGGAGAACGATGTTGCAATAGCTCTTTTGTATCAATATATGCTCGACAGTTTGATTCTCCAGGTGGGAGAACAAACCGCATTGAAAGAGATCTGGAATGCCATCAAATCACGAAACCATGGAGATGATCGTGTAAGGGAGGCGAGATTCGATACATCGATGATGGAGTTCGACAGGTTGAAGATAGATGATAGCGATACTGTAGAAGATTTTTCGGGGAAGATATCATGTCTAGCATCCAAGGCAGCCTCGTTAGGAGAAAGCATAGAAGAATACAACATGGTAAAGAAAGAGATGGTTGTAGGAATGATGAGTGTAACACACGAAGAAAGCGTGTGTGACACATGTCTAACAGAGAAGCATATTGGACATTCATTCCCATCTAAGACCATGATTAGTGCGACAAGACATTGGAGTTGATCCGTGACGAGGATCAAAAGCCATGTGAATGTGTCATATCGAAGAAACCTAATATCGAGCACCTGAGGTCGGTTGTGTAGCACATGCGAAGATATGTGTGACTCATCTAAAGAAGTTAATTGAGAGATCAAAGAGTGTGATCAATCTTGGAACTGAGCCGGATTCCAAAGCTTATAGATTCTATGATCCAGACGCAGGAGAGGTAATGGTGAGTAGAGATACAACAAACCAAGCAGATTGTGAACCAAGTATGCTTAAGCTTCCACATGAGGATGATATAAAAGAAAGTAATGGTCAACGTGATGATCATGAAGCTATAAATCAATATGAGGAAGAAGAAGAAAATATTAGTCACAATGCAAACCCTTCAAACGATCACAAGGCGAGACTTCAGACATTAATCAAAGGAATGCCGAGTGTAACACACGAAGAAAGCGTGTGTGACACATGTCTAGTAGGGAAGAAGATTAGACAGAAGGAGATGGTCGTAACACACAAATAAAGTGTGTGTGACACATGTCTCGAAGGGAAGCAAATCAGACATTCATTCTTGAGTGTAACACACAGAGGAGGCGTGTGTAACACAAGTCTCGCATGGAAGGAAATCAGAAACTCATTTCCGACTAAGACATGGTTTGTTTGGAATTATTTCATGGATATTTGTGTGAACGAATCACACCACAAATGCCAGCAAATAATCCTGAGGCATTCTATCGGTTCAAAATATTTCACACCGATAGAGGAGGAGAGTTTGCCTTAGATAAGTTAAATCTTGGTTGCACCGATAGAGGAGGAGAGTTTGCCTCAGGTTACACCGATGGAGAAGGAGAGTTTACCTCATCCGAGTTCAATCTATCACAAGAAAGGGTTGAAGCCGTGGTAGCCAAGTTGGAGTCTATCATAAGAAACAAGACGGGGGAGCTTGTAAGGAAAGAAGAAGAAGATCGAGTTTATTTGTTACACAAGGTTTTGTATGGGTTACGCCAAGAACCTAGAACGTGGAACATAAAAATCGATCATGTCCTAAAGAAGATGGGCTTTAGGAAGTACACATCAGTGTATCACAAGATTCAAGGAGCAAACGGATTAAAGATAAAGGAGGAGAGTTATGCTCAAGGAATCATGTGTGACACAAAGATGGAAGTGTGTAACACGATCCACGTAGCAATGGAGTTGAGTTTAAATATCTCAAAAGCTGAAGATGAACCAGAGATAGAAGCTACGGATTTCAAAAGAATCATAGGATTTTTGAGGTATCTGCTTCACACACAAACTGACTTGTGTTACGCAGTAGGCGTACTAGTAGATACATGCACAATCCGAGAGACTCTCATGGACAAACCATCAAGCACATTTTGCGGTATGTGAAAGGAACAACAAGCTTTGGTTTATTCTTCAAGAGAGATGGGTCAAGGAGTGTTATTGGTTATAGTGACAGAAGTCACAACATTGATGTCGATGACGAGAGGAGAACGTCAGGGCATGCATTCTATTACGGTTCATCACTAGTTACTTGGACGTCGCAAAAGCAGCAAACGGTTGTATTGTCATCATGCGAAGCAGAGTTCATGGCAGCAACAGAAGTAGCGAAGCAAGTTATATGGATCAAGGAATTGTTGAGTGAGATACTAAGTGAAGAAGGCGAGAGAGTCAGACTTAGAATCGACAACAAATCAGCTATTGCTCTAACCAAGAATCCGGTTTTCCATGGAAGAAGTAAGCACATACTTTCAAGATATCATTTCATTCGAGAGTGTGTGGAAAATGAGCAAATCGAAGTGGAGCATGTGCCGGATGTTGAGCAGAAGGCCGACATCCTAACCAAGCCATTAGCAAGGATTAAGTTCAAGCAAATGAGGAGCTTAATTGGAGTTCAAAACATTGATCTCCCTAATTCAATTTGGAATTACGGGGGTGATTGTTGGGTAATTCCAAGCTTGTGAAAACTTAACATGTTATTAGATGTTTAATATGTTAAGAGAAACAAAAAAGGAAATCTAGAATAGGAAAATGAAGTTTTCTATTAGGTTAGTTTGTGTTTTCTATATCCCACATGTTAAAAGAAATTATTCTTTACTATAAATATAGATCTAATGGAGAGGTGTTCTATAAGATATAAGAGAGTATATCATAAGAGATCTAAGAAAAACATTGTAGAGTTTTAGTTTTCAGTAGTTTCTAAAGTTAATAAAAAGTTGTTCTTATTATTCTTTGTTCTAGAGATCATTGAAAAATATTTATGTTCTTGATATTACTACGAAAACCAAGAGATCTAAGTGTTGCTTTTAACTTTATGATTAAAAGGTCGAGTTACAATTTGACAGAGTAGGAAATTCTTTTTCTAGTTGTATTCTTATAGTAGAAGCAAATTGTCTCTTTTGAGTGTTGAGTCCTGCATTTTGAGTAATTGGCCGTGTATATCCCTTGTGATATGAAAACATTCGTGCCCTTAGACATTAGAACATTTTATTTACAAAATATCTATATTTTACATTTAAACAAGAGTTTGTTTTGCTTAATTGCCTTAAATTTTCTTCTGGTACTAATAGTATGTTGTACTGCTTTGGGTCAACGTGTTATTTCCTCCTCCCACGAGAACTATCATACAACATCAGATATCCACCGAACTATGGCCTCGTGCAAGACTTTCCTGAATCGAAAATTACAAACTTATTTCTCCCTGAATTGATAGTTCAAAACTTAATTACCCATATATTATAATTTTTCTTGGTTTATTGTCAGCCATATAATTTAAACTAATTAAACAAGGTAATAATCTAACTTTTATCCAAAAAATGAAATGCTCATACACTATTCAAACTCCATACTATAATTATCATCAAATAAACTTTGAAAAAAATCATATTTTGAGAAACTTTGAAAACTTAATTTTTGATAAAATTAAATCTTTGTTTGGTTTTAAAATTATATGGTTAATAATAAACCAATTAAACCATCGTCTATGTGTAATTTAATTTTAAACTATTAGTTCGGGAAGAAATAGATTTTGAACTATCAATTCGAGGAGAAATAGGTTTATAACCTATAATTTGGGGATGGCACGAGGTGATAGTTTGATGGATATCTATTATATTAAAACAGAGTCCTATTTGAATTTTACCGTGACATGATTTTAATTTGGACCTATTGAATATGTTGTAACTAAAATATATGTTACTTATCTATAATATTAAAACAAAATCTTTCTAAAGATCTTTTCTTTGATTTAATTTGATAATTACAAACAATATAACTCCTATATTTATGCTTAACATAATTAATTAAAATTTGTTTCATAACTTATTTTACGTCCCATTTCATTTGTACATTTAACTAGGCTCCTGTTATTTAACATAACTCCTTATATAATTTTAATTTGAAAACATAAATTATAAATTATAAATATAAATATAAATTATCCGCGCAACCGTGCGGGTCAGAATCTAGTTTGATATTATATGATAGTTTTGGTGGGAAAATAACACATTTACCTTACTTCTTTTAACCAATAGAATATCTCCTAATTTAATTTAATAGCAATAACAATTTCAGAAGCTTTATAAGATGATGTAGTTTATTCAGAAGACTTGATTGTGTAAGATATTAGCAGCACGAACGTGCATGGCTGCTCTTTGCGTTGTCTCTGCCCCAAATTCTTCTCTTTAGGTTTGAGTTTCTTGACATCTTTTATTGATCAGGTTGGTCAACGTTATGATTTATTTCAGGTTTATTTGAGATTATTTGATCATGCTTGGCTTGATGGGTTTCTGGTAAAGGTAAAAACTTATGTGCTCTGCTCAGATCATACATTTCTTGTTCTGAAAATGATTCACGTTCATAGTTTTGTAAGTATCTCCCCACCATTTGCAAAAATGCATTGACTAGCTTTCCATCTAATTTGACTTCGGAATATTGCTTTTTTTTATCAGTACTCGTAAATAACTCGTCCAGATTTGAAATTTTGAGAGCTTTGAATATAAGTAATATCAAATCATCATCTTGATCCATGCACTCTTTGTTAAATATCAAGATCTTGTCAAAAGTTTTTCATTCCTTATTGACCAATGTGATATCAATTGGTCTAATGTTCCTCGGCTACCTCCCAAACCAAAAAGGATCTTGATTTGATTTCAGTTGTGCTGACTTACCTGCCAAATGGCTGTGCGACACAGAAAAGCGAATACTAGAACCGTTGCAGAACTTCTTGTGCAGAACCGACCCTGAGATTTTAGAGGCTCCAACGTTTCAGAAATAAATGGACTTCTTTACCAAAAATCAGTATCTGGAACCCAAGCCGGTGCGTCCGGTGAGTACCGGCTCCAGTTACGCGTCTCCTTCTCAAACTTTGACCATTGCGGTAGCTATTAGTGGTAGCACAAAAAGCAAGAATGTACTTACGTGGGCGCTCAAGAAATTTGCTTCAGAGAAAAATGTCGTTTTCAAGCTGATTCACGTCCATCCAAAGCTTACCTCTATACCTACACCTTGTAAGTTCCAAAGATTTTCTTCTCTACCTGAGACCACTTTATGTGACTACTTACGAGAGCCTGATTCACGTTTCTGATTCGTTAATAAGCCGGAAACATAGTCTCTATCACTGAGGCACCAGAGGATGTGGCGGTTACTTATAGACGACAAGTTATGGAGGAGACTAAAGAAACTCTTCTAAAACCTTACAAAAAGATGTGTGAGCGTAAAAAGGTTATATTTTTCTTCTGTCTTCCTTTATTTATTAGAAATCTTATAGGTAACGATGGATGAGACTCACTCGTTTTGAATCTTTCTTTAACAATTTTTTTTAAAAAAAAAATATATATATATATATAGGTTGGAGTGGAACTTCTAGTGATAGAATCAAATAGTGTTGCAGTGGCAATAACCAGAGAGGTTAACCAGCATTCGATCAGCAGGCTTGTTATTGGACGCTCATGTAATGTTGGCTTGTACGGGAATAATGATATTACCGCAAAGATATCTCACTATGTGTCAAACTCTTGCACAGTCTATGTTGTCTCGAAAGGAGTGTATATTCTTTCAAAAGAGAAATTAGCTTCAGCTCCAGAAACAGAGAGGAGTGAAATATTAAGAGATACTGGTAGTGAGAGAAGCTCCAGCTGTTCTTCTGGTTCAGGGACGATCTCAGGTTTGGAGCTTTATAAGCAGAGAAACACATGTATGCATGATTCATGATTGTTAATTTTTTTCTTTTTTTTTTGTAGATGCAATGTCGTCAACAAGTGCACTTAAATCCAAGTCTCTTGCTCTGTCCAATAAGAGATTGCAACATCTCCCGACAATAGTAAGAGGGGTTTCTGGTCGGGTGGAAACAGACTCAGATGAAACAGGAAGTGTGTGTTCGGATGCTGCAGAGGAAGTAAGCAAGAGATGTAGCCCTGAAACATCCTATGCCGATTTCGATGAGAGAAAAGACGGTATCTCTGAATATGAAAATGTTACTGATCAAGGTGAAGACTATTTCACAGACGACCAGGTACGCAGGTTTAAACCTCCTCTTTTGTGAAATGGAAAGCATTTGAGAGATTCCATTGATTTCAGGACACGCTCGAAGAAATCACAAAGCTGAGAGATGAACTTAGACAAGCTCAAGAAATGTATGCAGTGGCTCAAGGAGAGACCTTGGATGCTTCTCGCAAGGTCCACCTAATGAATGGATGAATTGTATGTTTGATGAAGCTTCAAAGATAATTTGGCTAATAAATCTTTGTTCTTATAGTTTCAGCTAAATGAGCTAAAGTTGGAAGAGCAGGGAAAAAAGGAAACACACAAGTTTGAGCAGAAGAGAAAAGAAGAGATGAAAGAAAAGGAGAAGCTTGTAGAAAGCTCTCTTGTGGCTCCTAAGGTGCAATACCAAGAGTTCACTTGGGAAGAAATTTGTACCGCAACTTCATCGTTCTCTCAAGATCTTAAAATCGGAGAAGGAGCTTACGGGGCTGTTTACAAATGCAGTCTGCATCATACAGTCGCCGCTGTCAAAGTTTTGCATTCCCCTGAGAGTAATCTATCCAAGCAATTCGATCAAGAGGTACGTACGTATAGTATACAACCGAACGTTTTCTCCTTTCTTTAAAATAACCATGTTTTGTTCTCTCTTAATAAAGCTGGAGATCTTGAGCAAGATCAGGCATCCACACTTGGTTCTCCTATTAGGAGCATGCCCTGAGCGTGGAGCTCTAGTCTATGAGTACATGGAAAACGGAAGCTTGGACGATAGACTGTTCCAAGTTAACAACAGCCAGCCACTCCCCTGGTTCGTACGTTTCAGAATCGCTTGGGAAGTGGCATCAGCTCTCGTTTTCCTCCACAAATCAAAACCAACACCAATCATCCACCGTGATCTTAAACCAGCCAACATCCTTCTCAATCGCAACTTCGTCAGCAAAGTAGGAGATGTTGGTCTCTCCACAATGATCCAAACCGACCTATTATCAACCAAGTTCACAATGTACAAACAGACAAGCCCTGTGGGAACATTATGTTATATCGATCCCGAATATCAACGAACTGGGATGTTATCTCCAAAGTCAGACCTCTATGCCTTGGGAATGATCATTCTCCAGCTTCTTACCGCTCAGCCGGCTATAGCACTGACCTATACAGTCGAAATAGCCATGGAGAACAACAACGATGATGAGTTCATACAGATTCTTGATAAAAAAGCAGGTGACTGGCCAATCGAAGAAACCAGGGAACTAGCTGCACTAGCCCTACATTGTACAGAGATCCGTGCTAAAGACAGGCCAGACCTGGAAAAGCAGATTCTTCCAGCATTGGAGAGCTTGAAGAAGGTTGCTGAAAAGGCAAAACAATTGATTGTCTCTGCGCCTAAGAAACCTCCAAGCCTTTTCATCTGCCCGTTACTTAAGGTAATAACTTGTTCATTACGTGCTTGCTAAGAAGTCAGGTTAGTTTATAGAAGAATGTTGTTATGATGTTTGCAGGATGTGATGAAGGATCCATGCATTGCGGCTGACGGATACTCTTATGACCGGAAAGCCATAGAGAAGTGGATGGAGGACCACCGTAGCTCGCCGGTGACTCATTCGCCGTTGGAAAACATGACCCTTTTGCCCAATCACTCTCTTCGTGCAGCCATTGTCGAGTGGAGACGTAGAAATCAGTAAGGCAAGCACAAGCTAGCGCTCCGTGGTGAATGATATTATTGTTGAAGCAATCATTGAATTATTGTGATTATATCTCCTTCATTATGATTTATATATTATTACCATAACACATGCGATTCATCATGGCTTAAATTTCATTAATCATATTCTATGTTGATATGCTATTTTTGTTTGTTGTCACATTTTAAACATGTGATTCTATTTTCTTTTGGATTTGATTTGCTAAAATTGCAGAATAGTCTAATATCTAATAACATAAATAATCAACCTGACCAAATGGATTTTGTGGGGGGGGGGGGGAGCTTGGTCTCTTTGACCAGTCTTCTAAAAATCTCCACTGGATTTATTGGATTGTTTACCGAAACTGATATACTTTCGCTGCTATATCTTTATATCTTAAAGAGAAAACTAATCTCGTCTTTACCAGTAGGTTTACCATGTTAATCATCGTCACCACGATCAACATCACCATCATCATCATCTGCCTTCTCTATGAGAAGTGTTTTCTCTTCTGCCTACAAGTGAGGGAGTATATCCAAGTCTATAACCGATTTATCATCTTGTGTAGCGGTTTTTACGGGGCTAGAAGATTGTTTCAACAACATTCCAAGGTGTAGATTGGGTATCAACGTCACGACTTAATGTTACTAAGTTTCAACCTTCTGGCATTGCCGTTAATTTTATCTTGACGCATTCAAGCTTTGTTTTGAATTCGCTGTCTTACTATCTTAGAGGATTCTCTATTACTATTATTCATGTATTATGTTCTTATGCTTGCAAAGCTGAGATTAACTATTCTACTTGTAGTCCGAATGTTTACAGTTTAATGAAAGTAGTGTTACAAAACAAAAATTAAGTTAAATATATAACTCGTAAACTAGTATTTCAGCGACAATGAAAACTACTGCTATTGGGAACTAGCCAGAAAATCCATTCTGGTTTTGAAGTTAAAGTATGGGAGGAACCATCGAACCCCACCACACCATTTATGCCGGCTCGGCCATCGGTTCGAGTCATGTACCTGAGAATGTGAGTCAATGAATTAATTAATGGAGAAAAAAGAAAAGTTAATTAGCTCAATATACACAAATAAATGTCATATTTGCAAGAATGGAAAGTTGCATTGGATAGTAGAAAAAGTAGATGTAAGATAACCTCTTAGTTTAACTAAATTACTCTAAATAGATAAAGTATGTTTAGAGGCTAGGCTTAGATTATGATAGCTTATTATGATTTATTTAAGATTTTGTAAGCAATATATAATTGGTGTATATATAGATATATTGGATTTTGGCCCAAACACAAAATCTATTAAAAATATTTTCTCTCTCTCTCCAAGTTGCTTGCCTTCTTTCACAATCTTTTTATCTATTTCTTTTCTTAAATATAAGTTTCAAATGTTTCTATATTTTAATTTAAAGAATAAAAATGTAACGACCCGGTCCGTCAAGACCCTTGACTTTTCGGGAAACCCTCGGTATTTCTCTATAAATACCAGTCCACCTCAACTTCATTTCTTATTTCCAGAATTTCATTTTTCTTTTCTAAACTTCCAGAGAACTCCAAACGTCAAACCTCTGGAGAAACTGAGCCGTCCCGGGAAGTTGAAACCGTTCAACCACCATCACCGTCGAGATCCACCCGTGAACCGCCGCCTGTCACCGAAGGTATGACCGGAAACCGCCTTGTTTTTAAGTTAAGTTTCGTCCGTTTAGAAAATCGATCGTATCTCGCAAACCGTTGCGTTTCTCGAGGATCTGAGGCCACCATCGTGTTCGTGACGTCGAGACGAAGCCGGAGCTCGAAGATCGGCCGGAGACCACCAGCCACGCGCCCGCACGCGCGCCACGCGCCCGCACGCGCGCCACGCGCCCGCACGCGCGCCACGCGCCGTCGCCTCGCCGCGCGTGGATCTCACGCGCCGGCGCCGGAACCAACGCGCCGGAGCGCGTGGTGCACACGCGCCGGCGCCGGACCGACGCGCCGCCGCGCGTGCGGTTCACGCGCCGCCGTTGACCGCCGCCGTTGACCGCCGCCGTTGACCACCGTTGACCGCCGCGTTGACCGGCGTTGACCGGCGTTGAGTTTTTGACCCGCAGTTGACTTTTTACCCGTTTGTCCGTTTTGACCCGTTCGAAAGGCGTCTGACTCGATTTTTCGTTCTGGTTTCAGATTTGGAGTCTGTTTGAGCCCCAGGAGTCCACAAGTACCACTTTTCCACATTTCAAAGGTGAGGGTCTATTCCGTAAATCCCGAACCAGTATTAGAATTCTTCCTATTGTCGTTTAGTTTCGAAACATGTTCCGTCTGATTGAAATCGAGTCTTGCGTGGTAGTTAGTTCGTTCATTGTGAACCAAAATTAGGGGTCTAGAGGATTCAACTATTGATATGATTGAGTGATGTTAAACAATGGTACATATATAGATGTATTTAGATATATATATTAGTAGGGATTATGTGATGAGGTCGTGTGCTCGACCCACCAACAACTCACATGTGGTAGAGACGGCCCTCCATGTGCGGGGGAGTAACCTTGCCACAGGGTTGGGTTTTGGAGGTACAGAGACGTAATTCTGTACTGTACCATGTGGTGGGCGAGGTTCGGAGACGTAATTCTGGGCTACCGACGCATATTTGTTTGGAGCGCCATGCAGAGACGTTTGCATTCGACGCATTTGATGTAAAGGTGATGGTACAGAGACGTAATTCTGTACTATCAACGCATAGAGGTATTTGAGATATATCCGTAGAGGAGAATGCGGGGCGTATGGTTTATCTATGTGCTATCATAGCATTGGTTGTTTCGTGTGATGTTCTAGACATCGTGTTTGTTCATGTTAGTGCTAAACTTCCATAGTGGGAGTTCTTTTACCCAAGTCAGTGGTTTGCGTGTTTAGCATCCCATACCTCACTGAGTGACTCCCCTGTTGCTCACCCCTCCTTGCTTTCCCCCTTTCAGGTGATACTGACGATCAGGGTTGATCATATCGGCGGGTGCTTTTGGGACTATTTTCTTCGTTGTGTTTCAGACTTATTTTATAATATTACCGACTTTATTCGAGTTTGTGTATTATTTGGATTTATGAAATTTGGATTTTTATGTATAATTATTATGATGGTATTTCAGACAATTAATAATATTATTATAATTATTACGTGAGATGCGGGTCTCACAAAAAATGAGTGATTCTAATACAAACTCAAAGCTAAATCAAAACTATTATATATCGTTCAAGGTTAAAACATCTCATAGCCAGTTACTTCATGTGTTATACGTTTATCTTTACCAAATCAGTGTTATATTTGTAAAATCTAATTCTAGAGTAATGTAATTCCGAAACAATAAATAATGATAATCGTTAGAGGGATAAAAGAAATAATATCCAGCTAACATATATATTGGACAATCAATATTGTTTTAAATTTAATTGATATAACACATATGTTTCATTACTCAAATTGTTCATCTCCAATATGTTAAGTAATGTATACTTGTTATCTGGAAACCAATATATTTAGTTGTTTTTTTCAATCAGTGATCGGTTATTACTTTAGAGTGACCCAAAGATTAGTCGAGTAGATAATGTGATATGTGTTGGCTCACTCAAAGCAAATAATACATGTAACGTATTTGGGTTTAGAAACCTTTTACGGCTAACATCTATTTTTAATTATATGTTGGAGAGGTAATATTGTGTTAGTATAATCTTTGGTTTGGGGTCTATAATTATACCCAACCAATAATAGAAAAACCAATTAACAATAATGATATCCGGATAACTGGTATTATTTAGGTTTAAGCTTTATGGTTTATCATTTGGTTTGGGTTATCCTTCAGGTTTTAAGTTTAGGTTTTAGTGTTTTATCCTATGAGTTTGGGTTTAGATTTTAGGATTTATCCTTTGGGTTTAGAATTAAGAGTTTGAGTTTATGATCTATGTTTATTCTTTGAATTCAGCGTTTAGGGTTTAAGATTTATTGTGTGGAGGTAAGAATTAGTTAAAAATAATATTAGCTGTCCAACATGCAATTGAAATGGTTGTTAGCTAGATAAAACTCTATAAGAACAACTAATCTTAATATTGATTGTAAATGGCAGTTAACTCGTAATGCAACAAGTTATCGGCTTCTTCTGGATTTTTTTTCATATATCTAAAAGATAAGTCTTAAACCTTAAACCCAAAGGATAAACCCTAAACCCAAAGGATAAACCATAAACCCAAAGGATATACTCTAATCTCAAACCCATATGATAAACATTAAACCCAATGGATAAACACTAAACCCTATTCCGAAGGGTGAACCTTACACTACAAGAAAGCAGCGATATTCCGACGACAAATATCGTCGGAGTTGCGTCGGAATATGCATATTCCGACGAAACAAGTCGTCAGAAATATATCATCAGAAGAAATATATTTCGTCGGAATTTCGTCAGACAGTCTGAGGAAATACCGAGAACGAAATATTCCGAGGAAAGCTTTCGTAGGAGATTTTCCTCGGAATTTCCTTGGAAATTTTCGATGGAGGTTTCCTCGGAATATTCCGAGGGAAAGAGTTCCTCGGAATTTCCGAGGAAATGTCTCCGTCAGAAATTCCCTCGAAAGTTTCCGAGGAAAAGGGTCCCTCGGAAATTTCCGAGGAAAGTGTTTCCTCGGAAAATTTCGAGGAAGTAAATACCTCGGAAATTACCGAGGGAACACTTTCCTCGGAAATTTCCGAGGGACCCTTTTCCTCGGAATATCCCGAACCTAATATATTTTTGAAAAATAATTATTTTTAATATATTTTGTATTTTGAATTTAGTTTTTAAAAATAAAATTAAATCTGAAATGGAAAACATATTATAATATTAAAAGTTTTACAAATTAAAGAAAACATTAGAAAGTTTTATTACAAAAAACACAATCTAAAACTCGGTCGGGAACATTCGTTTCATCATATCCATCATTTGTGCATTCGCCCTCTTCGTTGCTTCCACTTCAGCTTGTTGCGCAGACATCTGAGCAAGAATGGTGTTGTTCTGGATCTCCAATGCTGAAATGCGGTCATCCTTGTTCTGTAGTTGCGCCATAAGTGCTGGACCAACAAAAAGTGCTGATGAAGAAGAAGCAACCGACAGGGATCGACGACCCAAACCGACCAAACGCCCTTTTCTCTTTGGAATCGCCTGAAAAAGAAAACATAAAATTTTTAGTAGCAATAAAGATAAAGAAATGAAAATATAGTAAAAATTAAAAGGAAAATCTTATCGATTCAACGAGTTCGTTGATTTGACCTCAAGACAGGTTGGTGGAAGCAGCAGTAGTGGCGTCCTCATCAGAGAGAAGCTGAGATAGGCAGAACTCTTCTTCTTCCTTCTGGCTCACCATCATTTTCTTCCGCCTAAAAAATGTAATACATGCATTAAAATTGAAATAAAAATGTTTAAAGAATTGAAATAAAAAAATAGATTCAACTTACCATTTGATCTCCGAGAGTGTGAATACTCTGGGTACCCAAGTTGTGCTTGTACATGCCCTTCCCGCGATGCTCGCTCTTGCGGTTGCCGGAGTTGGTCACCGAGAGGTCTTGCGTCTCGGTTTTCTCCCAATGTTGTATTCAGCTCGGTCCACACCGACTCGTTAATCGATTTTGGTGTCTTTTCTATGATCCACTTCTGCTTCCACTCATAGATTTGCTTTCCATAATTTTCCATGACTTTATGGTAGAAGTGGTTACGGATGAAGTTTGTCTGATCATGATTCCAGTTGAATTCTTGCTGAAAAAATACACAACTAGTAAAACAATTATGTTAAAGATTTAAAATATAAGTTAAAAAAATTTAAAAGTACCAAAAATTAAAAAGTACCGCAAACTGACGGAACCACATTTCCTGGTCCTCAGGAGGGAAGCTGGTGAAGGTAAGACATCCCTTCATGTTGGGTCGAGTACATCATCCGGTTGATGAAGCTGCTAATCCCGTTTCCCGATCGATCGAACCTAAGATAAGAAAAAAAAATAAGAATGAAAAAAATATAATGAAATAAAATGATAAAAAAAAACAAAATTTTTTTTACCAAGTTTGGTGTCGTCCATGCAGATGTGGAGTGAGAACGAGAAGATGCTCTCGACCCGGCTGTTGAACCAACTGTTCAACAGACATGTTTTCCGAAACAACCGGAGGAGCGAGAGGGTGAGCATAATTGTCTGCAACTTGGTTTTGGAATGATGAAGAAGCCCGAGAGCGGAAGGTCATACCACTACGACCTCGTGGTACAGAATGGCGATGCTTAGTCTCGTTCTCGCCACTATACCTATTTGTAAAACAAATTTTTACAAATAGTTTTAAAATTTAGCAAATATACATATAAAAATCTAAAAAATAGATTTTATAAATATAAAAATCAGTTTATACATATAAAAATCTAAAAAATAGATTTTATATACAAATGATGTTTTATAAAATAAAAATACTTTTTATAAATATAAAGAGTTTTATAAATATAAAAAACGTTTTATAAATATAAAGAGTTTTATAAATATAATTTTGTTTTTATAAATATAAAAATAGTTTTATTAATATAAAAACGGATTTAATAAATCCAAAAAAATATTTTATATAAAAAATGTTTTTTATATTTATAAAATGTTTTTTATATTTATAAAAAGTTTTTATAAATACAAAAGACGTTTTATAAATATTAAAAAACGTTTTTATAAATATAAAACTAGTTTTATAAACCTAACAATCCTAACAATCCTTACAATCCTAACAATCCTAACAATCCTAACAATTCTAACAATCCTAACAATCCTAAATCCAAAAACATCAATCTACTAAACCTAAAATCATCAAACTCATTCCAAAACTTAACAAAAAGAATCAAAGAGAATGGGATAAGGTTCTTACATGTTTAGTGATAGATTTTGAATAGGAATAGGGAGGATTGACCGGATTTAATGGAGGGAGAACAGAGAGCTCGCCGGAATTGTGATAGAGAGATAGGAGAAATGTGGAAGAAGAAAGGTTTCTGGAAAATAAAGACCGAAAATTCCGACGGATACAGTTCGTCGGTATTCCGTCGAAAATCACTTTGATTGATTTTCGCAAAAATTTTGGCGGTTCCTTTTCCCAGTAAATGAAAATTTCCGAGAAAATTCCGAGGAACACTAAACAGTCCGTCAGAATTTCCTCGGAATACCCATTGATCGGACTAAACATCTTATTCGATGCAAGCATATTCCCCATTCGTCAGAATTTCCTCGGAATATTCTGAGGAAATTCTGACGAAAAGGGAATATGCTCTACATGTCCCCTTATTGGGTACACAGTTCCTCGGAATTTCGTCGGTATATTCCGAGGAAATTCCGAGGAAACCTTGTTTGGGGTTTCGAAACCTCAAATTTGTGGACCCTAGATCATTTTACACAATTTCAAAGTTGTCCAGTGCATTACATTTAGAATTCTATCTATAGATGTGCACAAAACCATTAAATTAAAAAAATTTGAAATCGATTACAAGTATTGTCTTTCCCGTTTATTAAAGTGTATAAGTGTTTCTCTTGAGGTGTATGAATTTCGTTAATACAATCGGAAGAGTGTTTATTATTTGAAGACAAACTAACATTTGGACTGAAAATCAATTTAAGACACTTAATAAGGTTTTCTTAGTCGTATTTTTTCATTTCTGACCGTAAAATGATGTTTTTGGTTCAAAAAATCACATTTCGTCGGAATTTCCTCGGTATATTCCGAGGAAATTCCGACGAAAGGGTTGTTTTCCTCGGAATTCCCTCAGAAAATACCGAGGAATTTCCGAGGAAAGTAACCCCTAAACTCAAATCTCCAAATCGAAAATGTACAAAAGGAATTATGAGGAAATTCCGAGGAGTAACCCCTATTTCCTCGGTATTTCCTCGGTTTTCTTAAAAAAAACCCGAGGGTGGGTTCTACTCTGATTTTGAGTCATCACCAGATGAATATGAATCTGAATCTTGGTGAAACTCTCCAATCACAGGTTCATCCTCTTCGTGAACAACAGCTTCCTCTCCAAAGTCGGTTCAATCAACTACGAGCTCAACATTTGCTAAATTTTCAGTTGTACTTAAGTTTCCGAATGTGCGTGGTTGTAGTGGTTCTTGATCAGAAATTCCGTGAACTCGCCCTCTCGGATTGAGTGATATAACAGTGACCCATGAATCATCTCTATTCCTAACCCGAGGATACTTGATATAGCAAACCTGTAAAATATTAAAAATTTATATGTAAATTAGTAATAGTAATATACACACAAATGAATCATTATGAATAAATTGACATATACATATATATATATATATATATATATGATCGGCTTGCGAAGCAAGAATGAAAGGATCATAATACTGCAGCTTTTGTCGCGAATGTACTGATGTAACACCAAATGCATCTGTTCTCATGCCTCGATCTGCAGTGTTGTCGTACCAATCACAATAGAAAACAGTACACCAAAATCCAACCATGCCCGGATACTTGATTTCCAAAATTTCGCGTATATTCCCGTAGTACACATCATCTCCAGAAACATCATAAGTTGTACTTGAACGTCCCCTCTTTTGAGTTGTGAATGCATATCCTCGAGTACAAAATCTTGGATATGACTTCACAACATGCTGGTCCACACACCATCTCGCGTATCCAATCGTCAAATGTTTCACCTCTGGAGATTCCAGCATACACCTATTAATAGAAAATATGTTATAGCAATATTTGTGAATTGGTATAACATGTGAATAATAATAATTTGTTTAAAGCACTCATATAACCAAGCATCCAAGCATCAAATTCTCTCTGCTTTAGTTCTTCAAGTTCCTCTTCTGTGACGTGTCTATGAGTGAACCGCTTTTCAGCTATGAAAATCATGTACACATAAATGAAATTAATTAAGATTTAAATTACAACTTGTTAAAATAATAATTTTGAAACAGAATTATATATGTACCTCTCATATTGAAGAATATCTTCGCAGTTGGTGAGCAAATATGTTTGCAAATGACTGTGCTCATGCTCAGTAAGTCGACGGTACTTTGATTTTTTGCTAAGTCGTCCAACATCTGTGAAGA
The DNA here is from genome assembly GCA_905132765.1 of Moricandia arvensis. Lineage (NCBI taxonomy): Eukaryota > Viridiplantae > Streptophyta > Magnoliopsida > Brassicales > Brassicaceae > Moricandia > Moricandia arvensis. The sequence goes on from CAJHQP010000042.1 coordinate 307,474, forward strand.
TGTTTGGAACCGTAACATAATATGTTGCCCTTTCACCTCTATCATCATGCCGAATAAGTTTTCTGTTTTTTGTCTGCACTTCTGCTGGAAAGTAGTACTCAGCAAAATTTGAAGTTTCTTCATTGATCATTTGTGCGACAATAGAACCTTCCACCTTACTTAATTTCTTGACCTTCTTCTTCAGATGAAACATATATCGTTCGTAAAGATACATCCATCTATACTGCACATGACCACCAAGTTCCAATTCTCATGCCAAGTTAATAACAAGATGCTCCATAACATCAAAAAATGATGGAGGAAATATCTTCTCTAGGTTGGACTGGATCACAGGTATGTTAAACTTCAAATTTTGGATATCTTCTGGAGTCACTGATCTCGTGCATAAATCACGGAAAAAAGCACTTATCTCTGCAATTGCTTGATGAACATTTCGTGGTAATAGTCCCGAGAAGGAAAACGAAATGAGACGATGCATTATTACATGACAATCGTGACTCTTCAAGCCGATAAAATTTCCTTCTCTTCTGTCTACACAGTTACGCAAATTAGATGCGTAACCATCTGGAAATTTCACATCGTTTGAAATCCAATTAAAGAATGCATCTTTTGCCGCCGCATCCAGTTGGTATATGGGAGCAGGAGCCCTACCATTCTCATCAACATGAAGTTCAGAACGAGCACATATATCAACTAAATCCAGTCTTGACTTCAAATTATCTTTTGATTTGCCTTGGACGTTAAGGATCCTGTTCATGATATTGTCAAAAAAGTTCTTCTCAATATGCATGACATCTAAATTATGCCGCAACAGATGATCCTTCCAGTATGGCAGATCCCAGAAAATACTCTTTTTGTGCCAATTATGTAGTTCTCCAACAGTATCTACTGAATAATGCACATGTCCGCCAACGCTGGCGTCCTTTCTGCACCAAAATCTCTTAGTTTTGTCAACAAATCTGCCCCATAAATTTCCGGAGGTGGACTGTCAAACACCTTCTTGTTCTTCGTAAACAAAGTCCTACTCCTACGATATGGATGATCAGGTGGTAGGAATCTCCCGTGACAGTCAAACCAACATGTTTTCCTTCCGTGTTTTAGTTGGAAAGCATTTGTGTTATCTTGACAATATGGACATGATAGTCTTCCATGCGTTGTCCATCCAGATAACATACCATATGCTGGAAATTCACTTATTGTCCACATAAGTACCGCCCTCATTTGAAAGTTTTCTTTACACGAAACATCGTATGTTTCAACACCTTGAGCCCATAGTTGTTGCAACTCATATATTAGTGGCTGAAGAAACACATCAAGTGATCTCCTAGGATGTTCTGGCCCGGGAACAAGAATGGAGAGAAACAAAAACTCTCGGCGCAAGCACAAGTTTGGCGGTAAGTTGTATGGTGTAAGAATGACTGGCCATAGAGAATATTGTCTTCCATGCTTGCCAAATGGGCTGAAACCATCGGTACATAATCCAAGGTATACATTTCTTCTCTCATACGCTAATTCTGGATATGTTGATTGGAAATGCTTCCAAGCTTTTGCATCTGAAGGATGTCTAATCTCACCATCTGTTGAATGCTTTGCATGCCATCTCATTGGTAGGGTTGTGCGTTCAGACTGATACAACCTCTTCAACCTTTCTGTCAAAGGCAAATACCACATCCTTTTGTATGGCACTAGAACTCTTCCACTCATATCTCTATAACAAGCCTTCCCACTAAATTTACACTGAAGCCGGTTCTCATCCGTCCTCCAATATATCATTCAGTTATCGATGCATACATCTATAACCTGATACGATAAACCAAGACCAGCTACGAGTTTCTGAACCCTGTAGTATGAACCCGGAGCTAGATTATCTTCTGGTAGAATACCTTTTACAAAATTAGCAATCGCATCCACATATTCTTCAGCCAAATTATAATCTGTTTTAATGCCCATCAGTCTTGTTGCAGATGATAAAGGTGAATGACCATCTCTGCAACCTTTTTACAAATGTTGTTTGCATGCATCCAACATATCAAAAAATCTCCTAGCTTCTGCATTGGATAATTCTTCCCCTCTAAAATGATCATTTACCATCTGCTCAGTACCTACACCATAATCTACATCCGTTCTAATTGGTTCTTCTAACCTATCCGCAGTATGAGGTTCGCTAGTACTACAATATTCATAATCAGTTTTCCCATGATGATACCAAATTTTGTAACTTCGTGTAAATCCATTCAAATATAGATGTATCCAAATATCCCACTCTTTTTAACCTTTTTATTTCAAGTAGAGCAAGGACATCTTAACATACCCTTTTCTGCTTCCGGTTTTTGTTGAACTAGCCCCATGAATTCGGTTATACCTTCTTGATATTCATCTGTAAGCAATCTCGTGTTAGGATCCAAATGAGGTTGATCCATCCAAGAACAATAATAATTTGAGGAAGACATGATTTTTTGAATATGTTCTGTGTGTAAAGTAAGTGAGAGGATGAAAATATTGAGTGAATGAAGAGGGTGAGGGGTGCTTGTATTTATAGATGAAATGCTGCCAGCAATTCCGATGAAGTTCCGACGAATCCTTGGGATTCCGTCAGAATTTTTCAAAACCCCACAACGGCTCTTTAATGGATAAATTATCGTCGGAATTTTGTCGAAAAAAACCGACGAAGTAATGGTCCTCGGAATTTTCTCTAATTATACCGACGAAATATGTATTCCTCAGAATTTCATCAGTATTTTCCGACGAAACTCTAAGGAAACATGATTTTTGGGTTTCCTCGGAATATCGTTGGAATTGCGTCGGTATATTCCGAGGAAGTGCTTCTCTGTCGGAATGTCCGTCGGAATATGCCATGTTTTCTTGTAGTGTTAACCCTATATCCAAAGAATAAACCTTTAATGTAAATCCTAAACAATAAATCACTACAATCGTTAGAGGGCTAAAAGAAATAATCTCTAGTTAACATATATATTGGATGGCCTATACTGATTTGAATTCGAATGATATAACATATACGTTTCATTAGTCACATTGTTCATAGCTAATATGTTAAGTAATGTACATTTGTTATCCGGAAATTAATATTGTTAGTTGATTTTTCGATTAGTGATCGGTGTTCACTATAGATCTCAACCCAAAGATTATTTGAGTAGATAATGTGATGTTAGTTGGTTCACTCAAAGCGAATAATACATGTAACTCAGTTGGGTTTAGAGACCTTTAACCAGCTAACATTCATTTTCAGTTAAAAGTTAGAGATTTAGTATTGTGTTACATGTATACTCTTTGGTTTGAAATCTATAGTTATACCCGACCACTCATAATATAACCAACTAACAATATTGGTATCTGGATAACTGATATTATTTGTATTTAGGGTTTAGGGTTTATCATTTGGGTTTAGGGTTATCATTTAGGTTTGAGGTTTTTTTAGTGTTTATCTTATGGATTTTGATTTTTTTTTACCATTGGCTTAATATTTTTTCTTTTGGGTTTAGGATTTAAGGTTAGAGTTTAGGGTTTATCCTCTGGGTTAAAGTTACGAGTTTGGGTTTACGATTTATGTTTCTTTTTTAATTTTAGCTTATAAGTCTTACGGTTTATAGTGTGGAGGTATAAATTCAATTAAACATATTATAAGCTCTTCAACGTGCAATTGAAATGTTGTTAGATGTATAAAACTTTATAAGAATAACTAAATTAATATTAGTTGTAAATGGAGGTTAATTCATAATGCAACAAGTTATCCTAAGTCCTTTTATGGTTTTCTTCATTATCCAAAGGATAAACTCTAAACTCAAATGATAAACTTTAAATCCATAAGATGAACCATAAACCCAAAGGAAAAACCTAAACCCAAACCCATATGATAAACATTAAACTCAAAAGATAAACACTAAACCTGAAACCCAATATAAAATCTATTCCAAAGGGTGAACCTTAGCCATATATCCAAAGGATAAACTTTAAATATTTAATTGTAAAACCTAATCCTAAAGTAATGTTAATCCTAGACAATAAATCACAACAATCGCTAAAGAGATAAAATAAATAATATCCAGTTAACATATATATCGGACGACCAATACTATTTTAAATTTGAATGATATAACACATGCATTTCATTAATAAGATTGTTTATATTCAATATTATAAGTAATGTATACTTGTTATGTGGAAATCAATATTGTTAGTTGGTTTTTTCTGATCAGTAATAGGTTATCACTATATATCTCAACCCAAAGATTCATGAGTAGATATTCTGATGTTTGTTGATTCACTCAAAGCAAATAATATATGTAACGCAGTTGGATTTAGAAACCTTTAACCGGCTAACATGCATTTTCAATTATATGTTGGGGAGCTAACATTGTTTTACATGTATAAACTTTGGTTTGGGATCCATAATTATACCCTACCACTGATAGAAAAACAAAATAAGAATAATGATAAACGGAAAATTGGTATTATTTGGGTTTAGGCTTTAGGGTTTATTATTTGGGTTTAGGCTTTAGGGTTTATCATTTGGGTTTAGGGTTATCCTTTAGGTTCAATGTTTAGGTTTTAGTGTTTATCCTATGGTTTTAGGTTTAGATTTACCATTGAGTTTAATATTTATCCTTTGTGTTTAGGGTTTAAGGTTAGAGTTTAGGGTTTATCCTTTGGATTTAGAGTTAAGAATTTGGTTTCAGAATTTAATTTAATTTTGGGACTTAGCGTTTAGAGTTTGAGGTTTATAGTGTGGAGGTGAGACTACAAATAAGCTTAATATTATCTCTCTAACATGCAATTGAAATGGTTGTTAGCTGGATAATACTTTATAAGAACAACTAATTTTAATATTAGTTGTAAATGATGATTAACTCATAATGCTACAAGTTATCCTAAGTTTTGTTCTCGGTTTTCCATATATTCAAAGAATAAACCCTAGACCCAAAGGATAAACTATAAACCCTAAACCCAATGGATAAACAATAAACCCAAATGATAAACCCTAAACCCAAACCCATATGATAAACATTAAACCCAAAATATAAACCCTAAACCTAAAAGTAAAATGTACTCCAAAGGGTGAACCTTAGCCATATATCCAAAGAATATATCAAATTGTAAAACAAGATCCTAAAGTAATGTAAATCCTAAATAATAAATCACGACAATCATGAAAGGGAAAAATAAATAATATCCAGTTAACATATATATTGAACGGCCAACAATGCTTTAAATTTGAATGATAACATACACATTTCATTGATCAAATTGTTTATATACAACATGTTAAGTAATTTATACTTGTTATGCAGAAATCAATATTATTAGTTGGTTTTTTCGATAAATGATAGGTTATCACTATATATCTGAACTCAAATATTTATGAGTAGATAATGTGATTTTTGTTGTTTCACTCAAGGCGAATAATACATGTAACGCAGTTGGTTTAGAAACCTTAACCAGCTAACATGCATATGCAATTATAAGTTGGGAAGTTAATATTGTGTTACATGTATAATCTTTGGTTTGGGGTTTATAATTATATTCGACCGCTGATAGAAAAACTAACTAACAATAATGATATCCAGATAAATGGTATTATTTTGTTTAGGCTTTAGGGTTTATCATTTGGGTTTAGGGTTATCCTTTAGGTTTGAGGTTTAGGTTTGTTTTAGCATTTATCCTATGAGTTTGGATTCAGAATTTATCATTGAGTTTAATATTTATCTTTTGGTTTTAGGGTTTAAGATCAGAGTTTAATGTTTATCCTTTTGGTTTTGAGTTAAGAGTTTAGATTTAAGATTTAATTTTATTCTTTGGATTTAGCGTTTAGAGCTTAAGGTTTATAGTGTGAAGGTAAGAATACGATTAAAAATATTAGTTCTCTGACATGTAATTGAAATGGTTGTTAGCTGATTAAGATTTTATAAGAACAACTAATTTTAATATTAGTTGTAAATGACGGTTAACTCATAATGCAACAAGTTATCCTAAGTTTTCTTCTGGGTTTTATCATATATCCAAAGGATAAACCCTAAACCCAAATGATAAACCCTAAACGCAAACCCATATGATAAATATTAAATGCAAAAGATAAATATTAAACCCTAAACCCAAAGATAAACCCTACTCTAAAAGGTGAACCTTAATCCTATATCAAAAGGATAAACCTTAAACATCAAATAGAAAAACCTAATCCTAGAGTAATGTAAATCCTAAACAATAAATCACGACAATCATAGAGGGATAAAAATCATAATATCCAGTTAACATATATATTGGACTGCCATTACTACTTTAAATTTGAATGATATAATATGATTCATTAATTAAATTGTTCATATCCAATATGTTAAGTAATATATACTTGTTATCCGGAAATTAATATTGTTAGTTGTTTTTTTTACCAGTAATCAATTATCACCAAAGTGAATCATACATGTCACGCAGTTGGTTTAGAAATTTTTAATCGACTAACATACATTTTTCAATTATATGTTGGAAGCTAATTTTGTGTTACATGTATAATTTTGGTTTGAGATGTATAATTTGCAAGATCAACAATATATAGTGGATGTACTTCACCTCCTGCAAATGACAACAAAACCTTTAGCAAGCTAAAACTACTCAGAATAAAAGCATAATAGACAAATACAAAACATATATTACTAAGGGTACTTAACCATTAATAACTAAAGCTAATCTGCTAATTATTATATTATCATAGTATTTTTATTTGATATATCATATTAATGTTTTAAATTTTAGCCATATATATATATATGTGTGTGTGTGTGTGTTTTATACATCGAATTGTGTAGATTCATCATGTAGATGAAGAAGAAGATGAAATATTAGGTGTACATTCATTATATGTTATTTGTGTACATACATTATATCTAATATATTCAGTTCTAGTAGTAAGGGTATTTTGGTCTAAAAATGTTCAATAATTCACCTTTCCAACTTTGCAAATATGACACTTATTCTTGTATATGGAGTACAAATTCTCAAAAAGGAATGGGATGTTGGATTACTGGAAAATTATGTCGTCCACGATGACATACCCATCATACAAAGTTTGGCCCTAAGCTCAACTCATCGCCGAGATACTTTCTTATGGAACTACATAAAGAACGGCCAATACACGGTTAAATATGGTTACTAGGTAGCACGGAATGTACTAAGAAATGATGAAGAGATGGAGATACTTGAGCCTAGTATAACCAAGCTACAAGTCTTTGCTTGGAAAGTAAAAGAACCTCAGAAGATATGCCATCTTATGTGGCAACTTATAAAAGGACATGTAGCGGTGATAAGGGATCTGATACTCCAGAATATGAGATGTGATAATTATTGTCCAAGATGTGACGAACCAGAAGAATCAAGTTACACATGTCATCTTTGAATGTCCACCACCTTTACAAGTATGGTCTCTATCAGCAACACTTTCTAGCCCTAACATCTTTCTAATCAAGTATTTATGCCAATATGGATTACCTTTTATGGAGAAAGAATAGCATTTTCGAACCAAGGTTAGACAAAGACCCTTATCCTTGGATAATCTGGAATAGTTGGAAGGCTCAGAATGATACTCTTTAGGGGGATAGGCAGGGATCCTTTGGAGCTAGTCCGATATGCGGAAAGTAAATGTTAAGCATGGTTCAATGCAAATGAGATGGTAAACCCAATTCCACAAGATCAAAGTATTGTCGAACCCCAAATCTTAAGCTTGTGTAATATATGCATAGTGGATGGTTCATGGACATCCACAACCCAATTTAGTGGTTGGTTTTGGATGGACAGTTTGGGGAATATTCAACTTATGGGGACGCATAACTTCAGACAGCGAGAGACTGCCTTGCAAACAGAAGTGGAAGCACTATGATGGGCAATGGAGAGTATGCTACAGCATTCGACATGTCAGATCTTTGGGATGGACTGCAAGGATCTGATTGCGATGATAAAGGAGCCTCAGCATGGCCAGGTTTTGCACTCTGCAGATATGCTTTCTGGACTTCAAGATTTCTCATATCCCAAGAGTGCAAAATGGAATCTCGGACTCTTTAGCTAGGACTGCTAGGTATTTTAATAGATAGCTTTGTTTTATTGGTTGTTATATTTTGGTCTAGTAACCCAGACCACCTCAAGTTTGAGTAATATAATAGTCGTTCGTTGTCAAAAAAGAAATAAAAAAAACTTAAGAGACTAGTTACATTTTATTTTTACTTAGAAGATAAAAATGGAATCAAAACTTATAAGTAAAATCGTTATGTACCACCATCCAAAATATTCATAATTTTATTACGTCTTAAAACTTTTGATTTCTTTTTCCATATATGTGAAATAATTACATATATGTATTCATTAATCATCAAAATATAAAGCTAAGGAGAAAAAGGTGTTCAGTAAGGAAATAATTAGGGATGAATTTCCCCTCTCTTATATTTCTCCCTCGCTTCTCTCTTAAAAAATACTCATTGGTTTTCATCTTCACAGCTGATGATGTGGGCTCCTATATCCACCGTCTCTCATGTCTGGTTTTACAGTTTTAGTTGCATGTTCTTTCGTTTCAGTTTAAAAGCTCCTCTGTTTGTGGATCTAGATCGGTAGTTCGTTTTGTCAGACTTGGGTTCAATATGTGGTGATTCTCTCGGTGGTTCTGAGGTGGCCTTTTCTCTATTTAATTATTTCTCTTGGCTTTCTCCGGTGATCTTTTCGGTATTTTCTACCCTTAACGGTGTTGAGGACGCTCTTTCTACTATGGATTTTGCCTCATTGATCTGCTTGCATGTTGATGTTTGCTTCTCCCAATGGATCTTTCGAGATTTGTAAAGTTGTGCTTATCCTTGATTTTGCTTGCGACGAGCCAATTTCAAGTTTGTAATTCCGGCTCGTCTTCAAGGATTTGTCGCTTCAGCCTTTTGTATCTTGGTGTGAAGGTTTGAATGGTAAAAGATGGTATTCTTCCTCTTAGGATTTTTTACCTTCATTATCTTGTGGCTCATCAGAAAGTTTTTTTGTTGGACAAAATGATATAGAAGACGCGGAAATTGGAAAAAGAGATCGTATGACAAAATATTATATAGACATTATTGTAAATACATCATAGTCAAAAAAATACTATATATTAAAAAATTTCATTATATATTGTAACTGTATTTAATTTTTATATAATGTTTAAATTTTGATTGTATTTATTAATATGATAATACTTATTGTTTTTATATAAGAATTTGTAGTTTTTTGTTTTCAATATTCAACCTACATATTTATATTATTCAACACTGCCAAATATGATAAATATGTAAATTAATTTAACCAGTTAGATCTACATTTACTCTGTATAAATCTACTTGATCTGCATATTTTGATTTCCATCACCTATCATACTATTATTTGAGAATACACTTAAGTAAACACGTTATAATTTGATTGGCTCACTATTTCACAATGGTGACTCAACTATTTTATAATGGTGACATGGTATTAATCATTAACCCTCTCTAATATCGGGATAATTTTCCCTAAACTGTTTTTAATAACTGCTTTAAATCAATCTCGGTTTCTCTTAACTCTATTCTCCGGTTATACTAATCAAACCTTTATCGGTTAGTATCATCTAATCTCGCTTGGGTCCCTAACCATTGATTGATCTCGAATCATATTTTTTAACCTTATTGTATATGGTTGGTTACACAAAACTACATAATATGTGAATCCGTTGTGAAACATATATGCTTATGCTAAATTTAAACTGGTTTATGTTTTTAGACGCTATACATTTTATACAGTTTAGGGTTTTGGATTTAGAGTCTAGAGTTGGTTACACAAAACTACGTGATATGTAATTCCATTTTTAAACTTACATGTTTTTGATAAATGTAAACAGGTTTATGTTTTTTGACAGTATACATTTTATGTTGTTTAGGGTTTATGATTTTTGGTTTAGGGTTTGCTATTCCATATGGTTAGGTTTTAATATTTAGTGTATATGTATATGATATGATGTTCCATGTGAATGTATATTATGTTGTCTAGATATTTTTAATTATAATCTTTCGTTGACTGATAACACGTATAATTTGAAATTCTATTTTGATATTATTTCCAAAAACCAGCCGAATAATAGTTTAAAGAAGAAAATTTGGCACATAAGGAATTATATACACGAAAATTCCTATAATATATTTTAAAGTTTCGTTACATTTAATTTAAAATTATTAATTGATTCTTCTGGTGGAAGTTTTACCTTCTAATAATTTCTATATAATTAATCGAGGTCCCTTCCAACAAAATACATTTTTTTTAATTGCCCTCTACATATGCATTTGTATAGTTTTCTTTCTACATAATTAATTGATATCTCTTCCTAAGTAGTCTTGCTGTTTTATGTTCTTCATTCATATCTAATGCAGGTGAATCTTCATTTTCTGAATACCAAACAACTGAGGAGACAATGTATAATAAAGTTAGTTATTTGATAATGTTGAATAATCATTATTCTATCGATTGTTTTATATCTATATGTTTAATCTTGATATGTTTGATCTATACTCAATGATTCCTTACTAACGCACATGAAGCTTAATACGCTTAATACAAAACGAGTGAAATGCCAATGAATAATAAAATTATTACTTTGGCCTTTGAATGTATTTCCCTTAATATTGATCTATCATCATTCTAATGATTGTCATATATTACATATTTTACATATTTATTTGAGAACACGTTTATGTATACTGAATCGATATCCCTTCTTATTTACTCTCTTTATTTGTATGCTCTCCATTTCTTTAATAATCATTCATATTTGATGCAGATGAAACTTGAGTAGACTCAATACAAAACAATGAAGAAGATAATTGATAATATGTGAGTTCTCTTGCCTTCTAATAGATAAAGATAGAAGTTTTTATTATATTGCCTTCGTGATATGTTTTCTCTATCAATTATTTTATATCTATATGTTTAATCTTGATATGTTTGATCTATACTCAATGATTTCTTATTAACGCACGTGAAGCTTAACTATGCTTAATACGAAACGAGTGAAAATTTCGTTGGATAATGAAATTTTTACCCTGGCCTTTGAATGTGACCGCAACTAAAAAGGGTTTGAAATCATTTCGTATATTTTGAAAATTATTCCCAATTTAGTAGTAAATATTCACTTTCTATAGAAAATTATAAATTTTATATTGTACATAAAGTAGTTTCCTATTTAAACTAATATTTTTTCTCTAACTAAACATTTAAAAAGTTGAAAAATTGTTGATCAGTATTATCTCGCACAATAATAAACAATGAAAATTATTCAATAAATATTGTATCTTCGTTTAACGTATTCAAAATTTTATACTCCTTTTGAACCTCTTTTAAAATATATCTTCTAATTGAAGTTTTTTAAAAATAAAACTTGTTATGAAAGTTTACCTTCAATACTTAACCTATATATTAAGTTAAGATTTCTTCATAAATCACAGCATTCCTTAAATTATTCCATTTGTTTGAAATGTTATCATTGATTTGTTTAATCGTTTATGTTTGTATTATACAAACATTTAAAACCTATGATGATACTTTATGTTTTCGTATTTCTCATGTAGATAAATCTTTGCAATGTCAACGGACAAACAAATCAGAAGGCAGTGGGTTATGAATTTTGTAGTAATTTTGGTCCAATAATGCCCCATAAGTTTGACGAAAAGAATTTCCGTATCTGGCAACAAGAGATGGAATTATTTTTATCGCGTGTGAAGTTGAATAAGTATCTTACTAATGACAAACCAGTTAATCATGTTGGTAACACCGATGTCTTCAATTTTGTAAGTGAAGAGGTGTGGATCCATGGTGATTATATGTGTAAAGGAGTGATATTAGACCGACTAATCGACCCATTTTATGAATTGTATTCTCTAGAAAAAAAATCTAAGGCGTTGTTGTTATCTTTGGAGAAGAATCACAAGACATATATCATGAGACGTCAACATTTTGTCACTGCTAAATTCTTACACTTACAAATGGTGGACTAAAAACCCATTGTTTAACAAATTGAAGAATTTCATTTAATTTGCTACTATTTTTCTTCACATGGTATTTCGCTTTGCAATATTTTTATTGTAAATTGTTTGATCGAGAAGCTTCCTACGAGTTGGGCGAATTTGAGGCAATTTTGAGCTGGGTTAACATCTTTGGATGATATACTCAGCATGATTAAGTTTAAAGATCTAAACAAGAACTTCATGAAAAATCAATCATATTTTATTCCACATGGGAACTTACAAGCCAACACTAAAACAATGTTACAAAAATAGGCTCTACTGATAAGAAATCTAAAGTAATTTGTCACAAATGTGTAAAACATTACTCGGTTTAATACTTTAGAAAGTTCTAATATGAAGTTACAGTATGTTGTTATTTCTCTTTATTGTCAATTAAGATTTTAATATCTAATAATAATTGCTTTATTTTCTGATTATTTGTAATAGTTTCATAGTACTAGTATCAAATAAGGTTCGATTTAATACCTTATAAATAGTACTTTTTATCGGGTTAGTGTTACATAGAGTTGCTTGTGGGAAATTTTCTCAATATTTACCTGAATCATACTATTAATTTTTTTTTTATTAAATATATATTCCAATAATTACAATTACGTTGGTTCACAAAAAGTTTACATAATTTAATATATTACACAGTGATAGTATAATATATATTTTCCAATATCTATCATATGTAAAAATAATCATACTACACTGTAGTAGTATAATTATTACAAAGATGAACCTAAACGTCACCGAAAAGACTATTCATCAGAAAATGATCTACATGTTTAAGCATATACTGTAATTATTACATCTATAGACGTACGCAATAAAACCAAGTTTTCAAATATATGCAAGTTGATAGAAAAAATGTTTCGTTTGACAAAAAGTTTTAATAGAAGGAATGTTTTAAAATGAAGACTTTTGATTCATGATATTTTACGGTATAATACATGACAAGAATTTATGATGCATACTTAATACATTGCCTCATGTTATGGTTTTATATATTACATCTCCAGTATTTATTTATATTGTATACGATCTTCATTCTTAAGCATATACGGTAGATACAAGACATTAAAATGCATATTTAGGTTATATATGAAACATTTCCATATTTTAGTTTATTTTTATATTTTCAAATAATATCTTATCAAGAATATATTTATACTTAATAAGATTCCTAAGTGTTAGTATAATAAAATAATCTATGTCGAGTAGTTAAGTTATTGTTTACATTATTTGGTTTCGTTTTCCATTTGCCCTAATCTTTCAAATATATAAGGTTCTTCTCCATTCATTGATGACACAGTGATTATGGAAGCGAACGTTTTCCTCGAAGGTTTGTACTATCAATCTATAAATGTTTCATTAAGAGTCCAAATAGTTCAAAAATGGAACGAGAGGAATGAAATTTTCAGTTCCGATTGTCATATGATACTTATGGATGCAAATGTGAGTACTGGTCATATACATATGTATAGTTTATGTTATATATTAAACAAATCCGCTAATCATAATATTTGTTTTTATAGGGTCATATGATTCAAGCACCCATGAAGAATTTTTAATGCTTAAATTCTTTTGTATGCTTAATAAGCATTGGTAGGTTAGACTCTCTAATTTTAATGTAGTCCAACCTACTGGCACTACCATGATAACTTGTCATAAGTATCATATTATTTTGTTGCTATTACTCGTGTTGAATTCGTATTTGCAGAAGAGACACCTGAAATATTCTCATTCATAAAATATAATGAGTTATACATGAAATTAATTTATCTTAAATTTTCATTCGGTTAGAACTCTATCCATTTGTATTGTTATTTTATAGTATGAATGTTACAATAAAATAAAAAGGTACACTAAATGTTCTTCTACTTGATATTAGACATATTAGGGGCTCTTATATCAATTGAAAATCTAGAGTGGGGATTTAACCATAACGATGGAACTGGAAAACTCAAACCTATCAGATCTATATCGTTAAGTATGATTGATATTAAGTAAGTATACATTTAAATCATTATATAGACTTTTATTTTTATGATATTGCTTATTCGTTTCTATTATTAGTATATAATCTTTTTTCTTCAATCCTAACTTCAGCCTCGATACAGTCAGTTGAGTTGCACATGGGACATTGGCAGAACATATCAATACATTCTGGTCATCTTATGTTGATGAAATAGTCATTTGCTTTCTACGATTCTGGAAGATTGAAGTTCAAGACGGTTAGAATTATATAGATAATATATGTTTATTCCAATATTTATTATATTAACAGTATGATAAAATTGTTAATATTTGTATACAATATATAGGGGGATTTAGAGAAATTATCAACATTCTAGGATGCTCTTAGAAAATGTTCAATCCATTAATTGAACCAATTAGTACGTTCAAACAATATTCGAAAGTATACTAAATTTTTATATAATGATTTTAACAGGTATGTTTACAGTTTGTTCTTTTTATTGTTTGACAAGAAAGAAAAAATAAGAAGAAAATTGTTTGACTTTATTTTCCACGACCTATGGGTTTTTTTTCATTTTAGTTTGGATATATGTACTCTTATTTATTTATTTTGTGATATTAAGTATCATCATTTCAAAAGTTCTAAATAATCATTGCAATATTTTTTCTTAGTGATACTGATATTTTTTATTTTGGGATATTAATATAATTGAATGATTATTTTTTGTACAACAAAAGGCTCTTCTATTACTCAAAAACATGAGGTGATCCGGGGATCCAGAATATTTACCAACACATAATATTACCAAACTATATCTAGGAAAATAAACCAGTCATTTAACCGACTATTATTATAAATTACAAAATATAGCAATACACAATACTCAAATTACATCCATCATTATACTTAGAGTCCCGTGCATTACCCCTATAAATAGTATACATTCATTACAGTCATTACCAAAAATTCAGTCAAAAAAAGTAAAGAAGAATCATGCACACATTTCTTCTTTCAGATCTGGGTGAAGGCTTTTCAAAGTTTGAAATTTGGGCTAAAATTTTGAGAGTCTGGGAAATAGATAAAACTTCGAAAACGTCTAACATTCATCTCATCATTGCTGATCAAGAAGTAAGTATCAAATTGTGGTTTATGCAAACACATATAATGAATAAATTACTCTATGATTAGATCCTATAAATATTATATATTATAAAAAAATGATGTACAAACAACAAAGTTGCAGAATTCAAGCAACTATCTGAAAAAAAATATTTCAAAAAGTACGAGGTTCTTCGTCACGCGGTGGATGAATTGAGAGTATTCCATATATTTCAAGTGATTCCTACGATGGAGATAGAACAACTACCAACAACAGATTTCAAATAAAATTCGTTGATCAAAGTATAGTAGATTGGATTGACGTTTACTGTAAAACATTAATGTATGATTTTGTCTCTTATGATAATGTTATACAAGGTAATTTGAACTCCATCTATACCATAGGTATGCCAAATTTTTCATCTACTTAAGTAATATCAATTATATATGTCCTCTTTTATTTAAATATTTATCATAATTACTCAAATATCTTTGTACACTTTGTAGGAATCTTAACCTCTGTTTGATTGTCTTATTATACTCAAGACCCACTTTTGTTAATTTCAAGATAAAGGATGCAACATATGATCTTATTAATGGAAAAATTTAATTCGTATTGTCTGCAGACATTTAACTATGGCAAAAAATTTGTCGATTTAAACTAATTTGATTTTTTTAAATTATTAGTGGTGTAGAGCTTGAATGTCAAGTCTCTGGAACTCTTGCTGTGAAATTTACACTAAAGAATTTGCAGAGGTGGATCAATGGCCTTACAACATATGTTACTTTAATATTTTGGCGATTAAACTATTAGGATGTTTGTGCTAGATTATGTATTACTATATTTTGAGTCTTTATTACATTTTCTCTATTATTTAATATTTTTATTATTTTTGTAAATTTTTTAGGTAAGCCAACTATTACAGACGGATGAAGGTGCTCTAGATTCATCACTAATCCACCACGGATTAGTGAAGTTTTTAAAGTATTTGGTTTGTAATAATCTTAAAAGCCTGATCCACTAGAAGTGAGAGTCCACTTTAAGCCCTTCAGAACTCTTATAAAATATTGTTTATATTTAGATGTCTTCTTATTATTATTATCGTATTGCAATATTAATTTATATGTTATGGAAAGAAAACCATAATAGTATTATAAATAGTTATTATTTATTTACTAACTATTTAGAGTTAATTTATATTTACTCTACTTTTTGGCTAAATTAAAGGAAACCTTATTTTTTCATTTGAAAATTATATTGGTAGGTAAGATTTGATGTTTACTCTATCTAAATATTCCTTTTTAAAATAAAATAAATTATAAAAAGTAAAATTCACATCTAAGTGTCATCTTCATAATTATGACATCATTGGTACTCGCTCTCATTAACCATTTTAGTTCATCAGTTTAATAATCCACTTTAAAAGCTAAAATCGTTCAAAATGATCATCTCAAACGTCAAGATCACATTTTTTACTATCTTTCTCTTTCTCACTTGATAAAAAAACTACAAATAAAATTTCAAAGTCTATAAACAAACTTAAATGGCACACAACAATACTCTAATTTCATACATTAGTGACTCATTAACCAATGTCGAAGTGTGAGCAAAAATATTACGAGTATGGAAAAATATAACTCCTCATAATTTGAAAGAGCGTCGTCTTATTTTCGGTGACCCAAATGTTAATATTTTAAACATATTTACATTGAAATATATTGTTCACACCCTTAGATATTACTTTTATTACATATTAGTTAATTTTAAGACAACTTTCTAAACATATACACCGAGATAATTTATAAAAAATAGATTGATGTGGTCTTAACTGATGAAAAATATTTATGGGCCTTTCTTAGATTTTTAAAACAATATTTAAGAAATCATAAAGCGCAACATATCGTCATTGGGCTTTCTAGTGCAAATATACTAATTATTAAGGCCCAACTAAAATATACAAGTATTAAGAGTCTCTATTGTTCAACTCAAACGACATAAGTCTAGAAAATTATTTTATATATAAAACTCTTCGTTGATACTTTTTCTTTGGAGCCCTAATATATATCTTCTTCTTCATTTTGGTCTCTCCAAATCCTGGTTGTGTAAGTTTATATCATGTATTTTGTTGTACAATGCAAGTAGATATCTTTCCTAGGGTTAGATTTTATTTCAATGGAAGTTTAGTTTTCATGCTTTTATTTTGTACAACATTAGGTCTAATAAATCTGTGAGATTTTAGATGATCTAACTAATGGACACTTATTACACTGTTATCAAATCATTTTCTTATATCTAAACCTTAACTATAAAGGTAGTATTCTTTCTTGTAGTGTATACATCATCTCTTCATATTTTAAACATAGATTTTTATCATGAATATGCAGAAAAACAAGTGTAGATGGCAGACAGCTAAGACTTGAAACTTAAACGTTCTATTGAAAGTGATTATAGTTCATCTTTGGAAGAGGCTTTCAAGATGGGAACCAAGGAAACTACAGTGTGTTATAGAGCGATTCTCACTATGTATAAGGAGAAAACGAATGTCATTGTTGCCAAGCATGATGAGGAGAACGAAGTTAACTGTATACAAGCCAAACTGGAGTTACTTGACGACCTCATCGAGTTTTCTGCCTTGAATTCTGAGAAATAAAATCTTGAAGCGGATCTTAGGCTTGCACAGACGAATATGGCCGATATGAAGGTTTCTGGTATCGATTGGTTCAAGCTGGGTGAGTCAGATATGTATATGTAACCCCTTGACTTTCTCAATGTCTAAAACTTGGTGATCTATGTATGTTTTGTTTTCTTGGCAACATGTTTGCAGCTTATTTTCCGTTTTACTTTAATTGTGTTCGGATATAACCAGAACTTATGTTGTTTTAAATTAATTGCTTATATGTTTACATATCTCACTTGATTTCTTTTTGTTTTTGTGATTGATGTTTGATTTTTTTTGGCTTACTTTGTGAATTCTAACTTTGTTTTAGTGTTTTGTTTGAGTAAAGATATGAGTTTAGGGATTACAGGTGATGTTAGTTTAGGGATTACGTGTGATGTTAGAAAATGTAGTTAGAAAACTTTGTTCATACATAAGCTTTTAGATAATGATTTGACAGTTTAGGGTTATGATACAATTATAGTGTAGACGTCAGTAGTTGTTGGAAGTTGTAAGATAATGAAGATACGATTATTCTCTTGGTACAATTGATTGAAAGAAATATAATCGTTATAATGTACTTTCTGAAAAATACATTTTTTTAGTTTACAATTAAAGGAATATTTTATAATCAAGCCGTATTAAATAAGTTGTTTACTATTTTGATGTTTCCAATGATGATAATTTTGTAAATTTTTTGTCTTACTTTTGTGACATGTTTGAAGAATATTTCAATTTCCATATTAACCTAAAGTAGTTCCCTATTTAATTGTGATTTCGTGTTATCCAGCTCTATCATTAATGTATATCATCTCAACATACTAATTAAATAGTTTTAATAAGTAACCATTATCTTAATGTGGTGCTTTTAACTAAAACTACATATAATTTGTAACAGAGTGAGTTGTAATCAAATATGAAATGAAAAATAAAAATTTGATGGCATGGCAAGGCCACAGCCGGTTTACGGCAGTGGAGAACAATTTTAAACTAAGTAAAATGTGTCGGTTTTCGTGTACAATTTGCAACTGAGTAAAACACAAATGGTTTACTAATAATATATAACGAGTTATTGCCATAATATTTTAAAATTCAATAACTGATCATATATTACTTTTAACATATCTTTTCTTTTTATTGCTTTTAATATCACCATTTTCTTCTAATTTATTGTACATTTTACAATCAAACATATATCATCATAAATATCTATCTCTAAAATATTAATTCTCTTCATCCAGTCAAAATTCTTAATGGCTGATTCAAGGTTGCTTTCACTACTAGATGAACTGCAAGAGAAGGTGCTCCAACACGTGGCTAGAGGCTCCCTCTTAGATCTTGCTACTCTAAAATTGACATGCAAGAAACTAGAGGAAGTTTCAGAACGACCTTCGGTCTATAGAGCCTTTGACTTGATCAACGTGCCTTTGGACTTGTTGGCTCGGATGCCTCGAGCGTTTTGTTTAGAGTGTTATTGTCACAAAAACACAGATGGAATCTACATAAAGTTCATGTTTCTTGCAAATATAATTATGTAATTCCAACTTCTTTTTATTATGCTAAACAGTTGTTCAAATTATTCATGTGTTATACAAGGATCTCCATTTTTATTATGTAATTCCGTTTTATGTTAATTTCTAGATCTTTTATATGTGCTCTTATATATATTTCATTATGTTTTTGCAGTGGCAGGAAAAAAAATATCACTAAAAAGAGGTTGATAAGTTATTTTTTTAGAAAAAAATAAAGAATAGTCTCACTTTATTTTACAGTGTCGATCTAAACGTAATATTTTTAATAATGTTCAAGTTCAACTTTCTTAGAGTGATCAGTGACTTAAAACTTGTTGTTCTCTATGTTTTTTGTTGTGTTTTATTTGAATATATTTTTTATGCTTAAAATAAAACTATGGTGAAATCTAAATCATTATCTTTGTTTGGCCGGATTTCAAATCTTATGTGATTGCTTTAAGTTATTTTTTGGTTCAAGGTGTGTAATCATATGATACATTTAGAAAAATAATCAATGGCTCAAAGTTGTATTATAGCACTGAATATAGGAATACTAATAGGTACTTAAAGCAATTTATTTATTTAAATTGGAATCAGATTTTAGTACGTAAGATTTGATATTCAATGTATTTAAATATTCCCTTTTAAATCATACATATTATACATTAATTTACAGTTAAGCTATCATCTTCATAATAATGCCAAAGTTAGAATACAAAATATATTTTTCAAAAAGAGTAATAATACATATTGATATAAAGGAAAAGTTAATATCAAAAAGGTATATATGTCAATGATACTATAGTATCAAATGATTATCTATATTGATATGTGAACACTTATTTTAACCTAAATTTTAAATCACATCCTCCCATATGTTGTAGTAAACACCATAAAGAGAGAGAGAGAGAGAGAGAGAGAGAGAGAGAGAGAGAGAGAGAGAGAGAGAGAGAGAGAGAGAGAGAGAGAGAGAGAGAGAGAGAGAGAGAGAGAGAGAGAGAGAGAGAGAGAGAGAGAGAGAGAGAGAGAGAGAGAGAGAGAGAGAGAGAGAGAGAGAGAGAGAGAGAGAGAGAGAGAGAGAGAGAGAGAGAGAGGAGAGAGAGAGAGAGAGAAGAGAGAGAGAGAGAGAGAGAAGAGAGAGGAGAGAGAGAGAGAGAGAGAGAGAGAGAGAGAGAGAGAGAGAGAGAGAGAGAGAGAGAGAGAGAATGAACCTAAATTAGCGAGATAGAAAGATACAGAGAGATTGAAAGAGAATTACGATATACTTATATACTAATAATCATAACTATTTAGCAATATATGAATCATATTAATGTCCGCGTATACGGACGGGCGGTCCACTTAGTTCTAAGATTAAGTGCAGTAAGCAAGTTTTGTTCATAACATGGGTTTACAATAATTAATTAACAATCAGTTTACAGTAATAATTTCAAACTATTTAATTAGCAATCAATTCACATTAACACGGTATTCACGCGTTGCTATGCGTGCATGAAAGTACCCGTTTTAAAAGTTATATTTGTTTTATTACAAAGACTTCTGATTAGGATCATACCTCAATTTTATAAGATGTAAAAATATGTCAAAACATAATAATAATATGATGAATAAAGTGTAGTTATGAATAAATCTTAGAAATATTAGATGAGCAATTCTTCTTTTACAATTCAGTACATACCACAAGATACGAATGAAATACATAGAATTTTAGAAATAATTAACTAGACCAAACAAACTTGGAAGAACATCTCTTATATATTATTTGAGAAATATTACAACACTTTAGTTATGACACGTGTCATCACTAGAATGATTTACAAAATTCCTAGAATAATATGTTGGTTCATCTAAATATATATTATAATTTTCATTAAGCTAATAATAAAATTAACTAATAATGTACACTTCATATTTTTTCTTTTTTTCTTTAAATAAAAACTACGAGATTACCTAAAATAATAATTAATGATTTTAATAATAAAGATTTGATAACAATTTGTATATCCTTCATCATTTATTTTAATTTTATATTATTAAAATAAATTAAATAATCATATTAACCATATATTAAAAATTTAAATTTTTCGTATATGTTATAGTTTGAATTTTTACAAAAGACTATAAATTACTAAAACTGTAAAAGTATCACTAGAAATTTTTTGAACAGTGATTTAAACTTTTTTATAATAAGATACAAGTGATCGTATAACCATATGAGTAAGAAACTCATTTAATAGATATTCAAAATAATATATATATATATATATATATATTGAATTATATATCATATAAAATACACAAATATTTTAATCTCAAAATTTGCATTAAACAAGAATTGAGATCTTATATTTAACTTCAAAATTTGCAATAAACTTTCAAAAACGATTATAAATCATTAAAACTATTAAAAGAATCCCACATTGAAAATTTGTTATGAGCGGTTTACATTTTTTGCTATAAGAAGTTACAAATCATAAACTATATGATTAAGAATTCTCATTTAATAGATAGTTATATTAAAATATATTATATATCTATTTTAATATCATTTAAATTATTTTTTATACCATACAAAATTGATAAATGTGATTGTTTAATTAATTTACCATAAAATGATTGTAAATAAATAAAAGCGATTGCTTTAATATATGTGTTTACGCCGATTTAATTACAGATGTAGTATTTAATGATTTTTCAATTATTTAATATATATTTATTATCTTTTATTTTATAATATATAAAAACGTAAAATAAGTTATATAGCATGTAAAAGTAATTTTTATATACAATACTCATTCCGTGCAAGGTGTGGATCTTAAACTAATATACATTAATCACTAGACCAAGTTTTGTAATTAGGCCAATTGTGGACTCCAGTGACCACCAACGAATATTCGGATCCACCCAATTGGATCTGATCTTTAGATCTGAAATCGGCGAAACAAACACACTTTTAAAATTCACTTCTCTTCCCATACATGTCTTTATTATTCGGACTATATTATTTTCATGTCTCCACTGAAAATAAAGAAGAATAATATGTTTACAATTAAGCTAATTGTGGACCCCAGTGAAATAACTTTTATAACAATTTTAATTTATAGTCCATGTTCCAAAACTCACCACAGTGGAGAGGCGTATAGTCACCACGAAAATGTAAATCAAAGGCAGAATGTGGCGATTTGGAGTTATACGGTGAGTTAACCAGATAAAATAAAATAAAAATCTGTGGATTTTGAGTTCAAGTCACTTATTAGCTTATAAATTTGTTAAATATATGTCAAAACGCACAATATCAACAAAAAAAGAAACAAAATTGTAAAAATAAGTACGAACGATTGTAGATTTACGGGGCTCTATGTCTCTAGAACTGCTGACCTATGAACATTTAGAAGTGCCACAAACCACTAGAACAATAGATAACATTAGTATAATTACAAATATTTATGTATATAGCTGAACATGTATAAAAACCCTAAAATTAATCTTTGGTTACTCTCCGTTAATCTATGATTTTTACATTAGGCGCTAGGCCCTATCTGAACATAGAGGAAAGCCTAGCGAATTTTGGAACACTAGTTATAATATGTAAAATAATTATAACTAGGTGATTACCCGGGCGCATGCGCGGGGTGAAATTTATATATTAATAATTATTGAATATTAACTTTGATCGTCCAACCATGTCATAAGTTTCCAAACGTATAATCATGGATCGTCAATGTAAGGTTGATTATATGGTCATGTTTGTTGATAATTTTGTAACCTATTTAATTTACATTGAGCTTCAATGATATCATCTGAATGTTATAATTCACCATCTCACTTCGATATGAAGAATCGTATTTTTGAAATGATATGATTAAATAACACTTAAGATCCGTGCTTGCGCGGAATGAACATTAATTATGTATACAAATTATTTATACAAATTATCTATAGATGTTATTATTATTTATGTAAATTTACATATTATATAATAACAAATATATTGAATAATTGAGGAGCGAATAACTATTACATATATAATTAAATTCGAGTAAGAACATAAATAAATATAATCTCTCTTTTTATTTACATTTGTTGATATAAATCAAAATAAATCATTTATTTATTTTATATAGTATATAATTAAAATTAAATGATATTGACATAAATATATAATATATTTTAATATGAATATTTATTTATTGAAACTTGGTATTCATATGATTTTATTAACATTTTTATATTTGCTGTAACAAAAATATTATTTTTACTAATATGAATATTTATTAACCGAGGCTTCCAACTCAATGTAAATTTTGAAATTAACATTTTATATATATATATATATATATATATATATTTAAACAATACTGATATATATATATATATATATATATATATATAATTTGAATATATATTAAATGAGATTTAATAGTTACATGATTTTATGATCATTTGTATCTTGTTACAATAAAAAATTTAAACCATTGATAAAAAAATTTCAACATAGTTTTTTAGCAGTCTTAGTATTTTATATTAAACAAACTCAAAATATAGCATAAAATTAAAAATCTAATTGAGAAATTGTCAAAAATATCACTTTCCTTGTACCACTTTTCACTTTTACCTTAATCACTTTTACCCTTATTTTTTAAGAGAGAAAAACACTCTTATAACCCTTGGGTTAATTAATCTAAGACTTAGGGTTTAGAGTTTAGTGGTGGGGTAGGGTGGGGTAGAGTTTAGGAATGTAAAATTTAAGATTTTAATTAATTTAAAAAAAAATTGCCTCTTAAAAAGTGGTATTTATGAAAATGTCTCTTTAATGAAGGTAAAAGTGAAAAGCGGAAAAAAGCAAGATTTTTGAAAATTCCCCAATCTAATTTTTGTTATTATATACTTATGTGATTGTTAAATTTCTTTTAAGAATATAAAATTGAAAAAAATGATGAAAGATACATATATTGTTATCAAATCGTGTATTAACATGTTGTAATGACATGTGACTATCGAAATATGTTTTAATGAAACGTGGTTACCAAGATATGTTGTAATGGTCCATATAAGTATATAATTAACATATATGTATTTTATATGGTATTTAGCTTAATTTAAACAATATTAAAGTACATATGTATATATATATATATATATTTAATCCGAATATCTATTAAATGAAACTTTATATTCATATGATTTATGATCATTTTCATCTTTTTATAACAAAAAAATAATTATGGAAAAATATACTATGCATCAGTTATTTTTGTATCTTTTTCCAGATTTTCATTGTTCCCAGAAAATTTTCATTGTAAGGATTTTAACTATTTTAGTAATTTATAAACATTTTGAAAAATTCAAAATATAACATATAAAAAATCTAGATTTTTTATTACATGGTTAATATGATTGTTTAATATTTTTAATAACATAAATTAAACAAAAATGATGAAGGATACAAAAAAATATTATCAAATCTTTATTATTCAAAACATTAATTGTCACATATATGTTAATCTTATTAGGTAATTCCGTAGCTTTTATTTAAGGAAAAAATGTAAAGTATCATTTTATGCACTATTAATCAATATGAATATCAATTTAATAAAAGTATAATCTATATATAGATGGACCAACTTTTTTCTAAGGATTCTGAAAGTCATTCTGGTGATGACACGTGGCTACACTTTAAAGTTGTAATGCTCCAGGATTAATATACCTATTTATTAAAACTCAAGTCACTTTTCGTATTGTTTGGAAATAAGAGTGGGATTTTACCCAAAAATTACGTTTGGATACATGGATAGCTTTGTTTGGATACTAGAACCTATATTAAATCCGAAAATTCTGGTTGGAAACTAGGATAGTTATAGATTTTTTTCTTTACTTCACTCCGCTTTTAATAATAACTAAAAATCTAAAAATATACAGGTACACGAATATAGAAAATATTGTGATCAGTTGCACCTGTTTCATTTAGAAAATAGAAATGCCGAATATTTTTATACTCAAATCTACCTAATATTACAAACAGTTGAGCAAATATTTATGATTTCCATATATTTTTAATGCAAATCTTCCTAAATTTTTTGTAATAATTTATTGACAATACATATTCATCCTTTATTCTAATCATTTCCCCCTATGATATAAGAAATACTTGATTTCTAAATGATATTAACATAAATATATAAATTATATTTGATTTATAAAATGTCGGAATACACAATTTTTGAGGTATCAAATCGTTTATTTTTGATTTAATAATATTAGATATTAGATATAATAGATTTTTTGAACAATCACGATTTTGATAATCATCAATTAGGAACCAAATCAAATAGTCTATTTTTTGAACCTATAAGATTTTGAATTTAAATATATTATATATTAGATATAATAGATTTTTTAAGCAATCACGATTTTGATAATCAATCAATTAGGAACCAATTTTTTTTTCCAGAATATTCCTCAACTCATTATACCATATTTATAATTTGATAACATAATTTTTAATCCTTCTAAAACGTGTGCAACACCCACCGAATATTTTGGGTATATAAATTTGGTATCAGAATTTGCCTTATAACTATAGATATAAATTTGAATTTTTTTCTATGGAAATAAATATTTAACACATACGATTATACAAAAGCAATATATATACTAAAAAATCTAATCAATGATTAGCCTTTATATTCGGCCTTAAATATAAGCAAATCAATATTAACAATATTTTAGGAAATGAATATACACTTTTCCTTCTCATTATCGAATATACCAAAAGAAATCGATTGTATTATTTTTATCAATAACTAAAATATAGAAATATCGTATTTAAATATATTCAATACACGATTTTCAAAAATATCTAAAAGTTATTATGAGAATCTAGAATATTCCAAAGATTTCTTATTCAACACACTTCTTTAATTTTCTTTTATATATAACTCTCTATCTTCACTTCTCACCAATATAGCCCAAAAACCTCTCATCTTTGTCAATAATCTCTCTCTAAGATCAAGGTGTGTTGTTTTTTTTTCATTGTTGTGACCGATTTAGATACATATATCTAGATTTCATTTTTTTTACTGTTATGAATCACAATAATCTATGAATCACAATAATCTATTCTTATACTAGGTTTTAATATATTTTGTTTTAGATTTGCATGTCTTTCATTCTTTTAGTGTTAGATTATTTTTCAAAGGTATAAGATTTTGAATTATGTTAGGATTGTTTAGAGATTGATCTTTTGAAAAATATTCTTTGTTTATATTTGCATGTCTTTCGTTCTTCTAGGGTTTGATTGTTTTCAATATATACAATTGTGTATTTTTCGAAATATGTTGTTTTTTGGTTATATCATCTTTATTTGACTAAATCTAACTAAAGAACAAAGATTTTGTTTTGTATTTTTCAGTTATTTTGGCTAACCTAATTATTCTTTGAACATGCACTAGGTATTCTCCATGGAAAAGAACCAAGGCCTCAAACTCAAGAATCCAATGGTAGAAGACTGTGGTTCTTCACCAATGGAAGCATTCAACAATGGAAAGAGGGAGACTAAGCTCCATTACAAGGCTATTCTTGCAAAGGTGAAGGAAAGGGACGAGGTTGTGTATAAGAGGCATAAAGAGGAGTTGGATGTCATTGAGCTTCAAGGAAAGCTCTCGGTTCTTGACCAACTTGAACCCATCTTTGAAGCTCTAAAGAATCAAAAGGAGAAACTTGAAGTCGATATTGAGATGGCCCAAGCTAAGTTGGATGATGTGAGTGTTCCAAACATCGATTGGTACAAGTGGGATGAATCTCAAATGTATGATTAAACTCTTTGAATCTCTTGCTTAATGACTGTTGGTGATGATTTAATGTTTTCTCTTGTGTTTTCGGATTTCATAACTATTTTACGGTTGTTACACACCGTTTATGTATAATTATTTTGGATAATTAATGTTTAATTATGTTTTTATAAGGTCTCTAATATCATTTGATCTATCATGATATATTTTTATTCTTGCATTTTGAGATTCAAAGATTGTCATTTATCTTTGATGATTTGATTATTTGTTTAGATATGAAATTTATTTTTGATATTTTAGTAACGAAAATAATGCATCTTTTAGGTTTTTATATATTTTAAATTGATGAATATATTGGGTGGCATTAGATTTAGATATTTTTATGTTATTGTATCAATTTTCGGTTTAGTTTTTAGGTATACTATTATTGCTATAGATAGTAACGAAAATAATGCATATTTTAGGTATAAAGTTATTATTGGGATTCTATGAACCTCATCATTATATTTGTGCAACATGCAAGACTTGATTTGACAAGTTATTGTGGCAAATGTAACTATTTTCTTATATAACAAACATAATTTATTTAGTTAATCTATGTTTGTAATGATGCTCTTTTGACAATGACAATACTTATGGAGGTGACATGATTGAGCATTATTTAGTTTTTCAAATTATTTGTTTTGTTAGCAATATTAAGTTTTAAATATTGTATCAATTTTAGAAATGGTTTTTATGGCAAGTTATTATTATTTAGATATTAATTATTTAGTTGTAGTGCTAGCAATCTCAAGTTTTAAATATTGTATTAATTTTTGAAATGGTTTTTAGGTATATTATTATTGGTATATATAGGTAAGTGTTGTCTAATGATGTGTTTCAAATCTAATTTTACAAGTTATTATTGGGATTATATGAACCTCATCATTATATTTGTGCAACATGCAAGACTTGATTTGACAAATTATTGTAGCAAATGTAATTATTTTCTTATATAACAAACATAATTTATTTAGTTAATCTATGTTTGTAATGATACTCTTTTGACAATAATAATACTTATGGAGGTGACATGATTGCGTATTATTTAGTTTTTTAAATTATGTGTTTTGTTAGCAATCTCAAGTTTTAAATATTGTATCAATTTTAGAAATGGTTTTTATGACAAGTTATTATTATTCAAAAATTAATTATTTAGTTGTAGTATTAGCAATCTCAAGTTTTAAATATTGTATCCATTTTCGAAATGGTTTTTAGGTATATTATTATTGGTCTATATATATGTAAGCGTTGTCTAATGATGTGTTTCAAATCTAATTTTCCAAGTTATTATTGGGATTCTATGAACCTCATCATTATATTTGTGCAACATGCAAGACTTGATTTGACAAGTTATTATGGCAAATGTAACTATTTTCTTATATAACAAACATAATTTATTTAGTTAATCTATGTTTGTAATGATGCTCTTTTGACAATAACAATACTTATGGAGGTGACATGATTGAGCACTTAAATATTGTATCAACTTTCGAAATGTTTTTTAGGTATATTATTATTGGTATATATAGGTAACTGTTGTCTAATGATGTGTTTCAAATCTAATTTTACAAGTTATTATTGGGATTCTATGAACCTCATCATTATATTTGTGCAACATGCAAGACTTGATTTGACAAGTTATTGTGGCAAATGTAACTATTTTCTTATATAACAAACATAATTTATTTAGTTAATCTATGTTTATAATGATGCTCTTTTGACAATGACAATATTTATGGAGGTAACATGATTGAGCATTATTTAGTTTTTCAAATTATTTGTTTTGTTGAAGAAAGTCTAATTGTTTTACAAACATAGATTAAAATATTTTATTGTTCACCACATAAATATTGTTCTCTTTTAATAGTATACATACTTTTGGTAATTCGGTTATGTTCGAATATTCGGACAAAGTAATATTTCTCCTAACAAAATCGACTAGCTTTCAAATAGTTTGATTTTTAAAAAATCAGATTTATAATTTACTATTAAAAAATTGACTAGATTTCAAATACTTCTCCTAACCCTTTTTGAATATAATATATTTCAAAAAACTTTTTTGTAGCAATGAGTTAATTATCTATATTTGTTTATTAAAAGATTACAATTTCAAAATGTTTTATAATTTACAAATAAATAAATTTTAAACAACTGGTAAATATATGAATACTCATAATAATAATATACCTAAAACTACATAATAAATGAATGATTTTTTTAGTTTTTGTTTCACCATCAATGATTATGAGCAAGAGTTTGGTTCTCACAAGCACCAAAGATATCGATCATGCAATCATAGGATATAAACTTATTATAAATCATAGTTCGACATTAAGTTGGTAAAAAGGTCAATATCAAAACCCGTGCTTTCTAAGCGCGGATCAAAATCTAGCAGGGGATTAAACCAGTTGTGGACCCAGTGACCATAAACGAATATTCGGATCCACCCAATTGGATCTGATCTTTAGATCCGAAACCGGCAAAATGAAAAGACACTCTTTTCTTTTTTCTTTTTTCTTTTTTTCCTTTTTATATAATTTTCATGTCTCCATTAAAATTAAAAACGAAGCTTTCTTCTTCCTTAAGAACTAATTCAGTTTCAAAGTTCTTCGATAAACCCTCAACTTGATTCAGGTTGCTCAATACTAAAGTTCTTATTTTTCTGTTTGGGTTTTTGATTGATTCGGTTCTCCGTTGATGATTTACGAGATTTTTCTTGTAATTTCCTTGTTTTCTTCGGCGTTTTCCGACCAAACTTCCGACCCGTACCAGTCGATTCTCCAGTACCCGTCGGAGCCCAAGAAAGTCGAGGTCAATCTGTATTGCACGAGCTGGAGATTCGCGGCGGAGACCAACAATCTTTTCCCATGGAGCACGATTCCGGCGGAGTGCGCCGACTACGTCAAGGACTACGTGTTGGGTAAAGGTTACGTCACCGATCTTGAGAGAGTCTCTGAAGAGGCTTCGATCTTCGCGAGCACCGTCGATTTCTCCGGCGACGGAAAAGACAGATTGGATTTTCGACATTGACGAGACTCTCTTGTCCAATCTTCCCTATTACATCGACCATGGCTTTGGGTACCAAGTTTTCTCAATCTCATAACTTTGGTCAATCTCCTTGTTACTCACTACCGAACAATGTTGCAGGCTGGAGCTGTTGGATCACTCAGAGTTCGATGAGTGGGTAGAGAGAGGCGTGGCACCACCTATAGCACCAAGCTTGAAGCTTTACCAAAGAGTTATAGATTTGGGGTACAAAGTTTTCTTGCTTACAGGGAGGAAGGAGAGCCACAGGCTTGTCACTGTTGAAAACCTCATCAATGCCGGTTTCCAAAACTGGGACAAGCTCATTCTCAGGTACATGTTAGTTCTTTGGTCATGCTTTGTTATGATCTGTGTTGATAGCTACAAAAGAGAGTCATCTCCTCCCTTGCCCCCAAATCTCATCGTGTAATCGCTATAGTCCCCTGCAATTAAAAAGAAAAGAAAACAATTTTATTTATTTGAAAAATGAGTAAAAGACGAGAATACTTTGCATATTCAACATAATTACATTATGAACCTGGATATTATCCAACCCATCCGACCCGACCCGCAAATTTGGACAAACCAAATTAACCGATTCTAACCATTCTAACTATTCTAACCAAAACATCGATTTTTGCAAACCTCCTTAACCAATTTCAGTATAATAAACCCTAGTTCTCCCCGATAATTCCCAAATCCTTCTTTCAATCAAAAGAGAAAAAAATCTCGATTCTCTCTCAAATCTCACTCACTCGAATCGAATCCTTTCATCTCATCTCAATCTAAAGCTATGGTGGAAACGAGGGGAGGGGCTAAAAGGAAACACAAACCACCACCAGAGAAAAAAAAGGGAGAGAAGGCGAAATCCGTGAAGAGGGGGAAGTTTGTAATGTCGGCCTCTCCGCCCTCATCGATGGCTCCGGAGCATGTGACGGCGACGACGACGACCACAGAGGCGGCTACGGAGAGAGACACCACGGAGAGAGACACCGCAACAACAATGGAGTCGACGGAGAGGATAAATGTTCTTGTGAATGCTGCGGTGGGGGTTGAAGGTCATCAATCTGCGGAGGTGGGGGAGGACGATAATGAGAAGTCCTCTGAGGCGACATTGTCAAATGAAGATAACGAAGGGAAGGAGACAGGGTCTGCTGACAAGGATGGAGAGGCTTCCTCTGAAAAAGAGAATGTAGATGGTGAAGGAGAAGGAGATGAAGAAGAAGGAGAAGGAGAAGAAGAAGAAGAAGAAGGCGAATCAGAGGAAGAAGAAGGCGAATCAGAGGAAGATGTAAGAGAGAAGGACGTAGCAAACAACATAGAGGAATCAAGAGCTGTGGAAAGAGATAATAATGTGGCGCAAGAAGGAGAAGGGAGTGGGGAAAAACGCAATTCAGCAGGATCAGAGCATGGAGAGGTAACAAATGAACAATAGTAGATTGAGTAACTTTGGTATAACTATAGAATATTAAGTAATACTAAGAAAACTAAGTAAGATTTTTCTGTAAAACTAGTAAATCTTTGGTATAAATATTTAAAAGTGAATTTAATTTGCAAGAAATTGAGGCAATCAAACCATTAGGAATGTTCTTTGCTCCATCCGAGTACAAGAAAAAACTGAAACTTGGGACAAGATGTATGATAGAAGACGCGCTTAAGACGCTAGGAAATCTGAAACCAAAGCTTACCAACGTGCAGATGAGCTGGTTCACGGAGCATCCGCAGTTCAAACACATTTTTCACATGAGAAGAGAGAAGAACCACAAGAATCAAGGAATGTGGATGTTGTTGGTGAGGACAGCCGGAAGCAATAAGCGGAGAGAAGTTTGGTTCATTGTCAATGGTGTTCCCATCCGTTATGGGCTGAGGGAACACGCATTGATCTCAGGATTTAACTGTCGCAACTATCCACTAGACTACAAGGAGCGTGGTGGGACAAAGTTTGTGAACCGTCATTTCAAGGATGATGAACCGATAAGGTTGGAGGATGTGAAAGAGAAGCTGGTGAACATGGGACCACATCGAGACATACTGAGGATGGCGGTTCTATTCTTCTTGGGAAGTGTTGTTTGCGCGCAAACAAAGGTTGGAGTAGGTGCCAAAAATGTATTGGAATTTTTCCAAAGAGCGGTAGATGACCTTAAATTCTGCAAGACCTTTCCATGGGGTAGATACTCCTATTTTCACATGTTGAAGGAGATCTCTCACACAATGGAGCATTTTGGAGGGGTGGTGAAAGAGAATACATTATGGCCTCTACCCGGATTTTGTGTTCCACTCGAGGTAAGTAAGAGAAGAAAAAGATGGCTTGGGTCTGAGTAAAACTTAGTATAACTAGTAGAACTAAATATTGTAGTATATTGTGTAAAACTCAGTAAAACTACTAGAACTGATAATTGTAGTATACTAGATAGGTAAAAGTTAGTATAAGTGAAGATAACTCGGTAGAACTGAGATCAACAAGAATGTTACATTTTTTTAGGAATGAACATTATGAATATTGTTGCTTGACTAATGATGGTATTACAAAATTATGTGTTTTGTAGGTTCTTCCATACGAGGCAATTCAGAAATTGAGAGATCTGTTTAGAGAACCTGTTGATGGAGCTGATGAGGGATGTCCCAGGATGTGTAGGTACTCATTCAAACGGAATGGAATGAAAGGATTTTCACTTTCACTCCTAAACAAGGAACTTGGTGAAGAGACTGTAAGTTGTATTTTCAGTAGAACCGTGGTAAAATTATAGTAGAACTATCATATAACTTAGATAAAACTTTGATACTTTATTATTTTACAGAAAATTCACAGCATCATCCCCACCAAATCTTACAAAGAAGAATGTCTGTTGGATGATATTATGGAAGATGAAGACGATGTTGATGATGATGATCTAGCAGTCGATAGCTGGCATAAGCGTTTCGACCAAGGGTTAGGAGTCTTTTTCAAGGACATGTACGACGAAGATGTTGCTGCGCGAGAAGAAAAAGAGGAAGATATTGAAGATACTGGAGTGGAGGAAGTTGGGGAGGTAGCTCAGCAATCGATTCAATTAGATGATGTTATGAAGAGTATGAAGAAAATGATGGCATTGATCAAGAAAGTTGACAAGAAGGTGGACCAATTGGGTTGTAGATTGGCCCCGCTAGAGGCGTTTGTCACTGGAGCAGAGAAGCAGAAACAAATAAAGAAGTGAAGAACTTGTGTTACTTGAACTTTGTTTTGTGGGTGATGACAACTTAGGTGTTTGTGTTTGTGTGTTTGTTTTTGAGAAGTAGACAAATTATGTGTGTTTTGTTGGTTTTGTATTTTCCTTGTGGATTGTTAACTTGGTAATGACTAAATTAGCAAGGATATGTTCGATAATTGTCTTGAAAACTAGGTAGAGACAACATAAGAGTACCATTTTACAAGAGGACAACACATTGCAAAGCCATGTTATAGCAGAGAACATAAGAAATTAACCTCGACAATTACCAAAAATTACAACAAAGCCATGTAATACCCCCTAGACATCCATTGTTCTCATTGTTCTTTTCACGAATCTCTGCATTAACCACCGAAACGTCCTCAGCCAAAGCTTCTACATTTTCTTCAACACTGCTTTGTCTTGCTTCAACCACCGAAACCTCCACAGCCAAGGCTTGAACAACTTCTTCAACCAGCGAAACCTCCTCAGCCAAGGCTTCGTCAACCCACTTGAAGAGATGAGCTTCACCCGGTCTCTGCAACAAAAATAGTCAAGCAATGAAACTAAAACATGCAAATTTATCTATTTCCTAGACATACCATGATTGCTACTTCACAACGATAGAACCTTCGAAAGGGATTTCTTCTAGTCTTCGAAACAAAGACAGACACGACGTTTCCACACCAACAATGTGATGGAATACCATTGATGGTGTATTTGTTTCTCCTGGATCGAGAAGTGAGACAATTCTCACCGGTCTGCATTTTCGTAAGGATGAACCCTGATTCTCTTGAAGAAGTGATTGAGACAAGAGGAGAAAACGAGGAGGATATTTAAAGAGAGATGGATGTGTGGTATTGGGCCTGCGAATGGGGTGTGTGTGGGTCCTGTTAATTCTGTTGATTTAGGAACTCCCAATATTTGTACTTAGTGATAAGTTTGGTCTATGACAGGTTTAGACACATTCACATCTGTTGATGACTCGAATCATTCATCACCATTACTCCATTTTTAGAGACTAATATAACATAGCACATAAGTTTAGACACATTCAAAGTACTTAATTTAATTTAACACATGACATAGCATTACATAGCATGAAGTACACAGAGAGTTTACCAAAGAAAGACATAACATAGGACATAAGTTTTTGACACAAGTAGACAGAGAGAGACATGTGTTATTATTGGAAACAAAGACAATCACACAGAGCCATCTCATTCAAGCTTAAGAAGCCTCTTAAGCTTTGCAATCTCTTCAGCCATATCATTCACCTCCCTCCTTAACTTCTCGACTTCTTGCTCAACACCGAATGCCCATGGCTGACGAAAGTGCAGCCCATCGTCCTGCACGTTCAACATAGTTTCACTCAGTATAACACAGTTTCACCCAGTATTACTCAACATAGTTTCACTCAATATAACACAGTTTCACCCAGTATTACTCAACATAGTTTCACTCAGTATAACACAGTTTCACCCAGTATTACCTCATAAGACTTGCAGGTGAAGTACCTTCTCCCAGGTAAGGTGTCGAAATCTGAAGGATACTTTGCCTTCAAAACAACATCCTACTTGATTTCGTCCCCACATGGGCATCGGGTTGGAATTCCATATTGTGCATCGGTAACGAACCCTACCATGTCGTAATGCTTCTTCAGCCTTTTCATATCCTTCATCTCCTCGTACGGATGAGTCATGATACCAAAGGGAAGGTATCAGTTGAGGCAGTTTAGGGAAGAGAAATGAAGAAGATAGAATGATTTGAGAGAGTCGAGAGAAGTATGAAGAGGAGGAGAGGTATGAGAGAGAGATTTAAGAAGAGAAGAGGATAGGGTAGTGAGAGAGAGACAATGGAATGAATGAGAGAGAGAGAGACAATCGAATGAATGAGAGAGAGAGAGAGTTCACGGGTCGCCAGGTCTGCAGAGGGAATCTGCTTTTTGACCAAAAAAGCAGAAATATTTTGGATATTTTCGTTTAGGCGGTAAATTTTGCCTCCAAAATATTGCACTTAGTTTTACAGAAGTTTGTGGTATTACCAATGTTCTTCATAGTTCTACTTTCCGTGATTTTTAAATTTTTTAGTGTTACTTATAGTTTTAATCTGTTAAAGTAGTTTTACTAGTGATTTTTCGCGATTACAATGTGTTTCATTGGTGATTAGTGCAATACATTGTTAGAAATCACGTCGACGTGGAATGTCCCTTTCTAATTTGTTCTTACTAAGAAAGTGCTCTTAGAAAGACAATGAAATGTATAAGAGAAACTTTGAAATAATGAGTTATTAGATGTAAAAGTAATTTTTTAATTTTCACATATTTCTTTAATTTTTACAGATCAAATTTCAGCAAGAATATGAGTTATATCACAAGTTTAATTCTGGTCAATCGATGGATCTAAGTTAAATCACATTAGATAAAATAAAATGTAACATACTAGCAAGCCGCAGTTTTCCATAGTTTTACATGAGGTTTAATACAAAAGTTCAGCATAAGTAAAATCGAAACCAAAGATGTTGTCTCATTCAGTTGGATTACTTTGCCTTCCAAACAACAACCAAGTGAAACCGTAGTTCTGCCGTGCTCGCCTTTTGTTCTGTGTCCTTTTACGTCGTTCTCCCGCTGATGGCTTCCTCTTATCAGTTTTCCTCCCTTTCTTCTTCAGACGTTCTGGAGGTATCACCTGAATCTCTCTGATGTAATCCGGTACGTTCCAATCACACATGTGCGGGACAGAATAAAGGGTCTTGTAATAAGCCAGTGCCCAAAGTTCTGCCCAGTAATATTTTGAGCACAACTCGTGATACTCTATCTTCTCACCACGTCGACGGTCAGGACCATCATCAACGTCAAGCAAATACAAGTAAGCAGCAAGACCATGTATACAAGGATACTTTTCATAATCATACACCTTGCAAGTACAACTCTTCGCTCTCAGGTTCACCAAATAGATCTTCCCATCTTCCTTGTCCGTTACCTCGAACTCAAGCTCATAACTATTTAGCTCACGCACCGGTGTTTTATCAGCTTTGGCCCATAGGTCGTGCAAGTGGTTCTCAACAAGAGGAACCAGTTTGGTATCCATCGATCCAGAGACAGCGTCCTTCCGATGTTCGTTAAACCACTCGGAGAATTGTTTGATGACTGTATCCAACAGTGGTATTAACGCATACCTCCTTGCGTCCTTAAACGTGCTGTTCATGGACTCCACACTATTGCTAGTGTCCAAGTTGTATCGGTCACGTGGAAAAAAAACCCTTGCCCAAGTGTCTTTCTCAGTCTGCTCCTCCACATACTTGTACGCTGAGGGATATCTCACCTTAAAAGTTGCATAAGTAGAATCAAATTCTGCCCTCGTGTAACATCTAGCTAACTCCATAAATCTCCATCCGACTACGGCTTTGTTGGTGTTACAAGCATGAGCTCTTACATTCTGGGCCAGATGCCATATACAATGCCCATGGTGAGCTTGTGGAAACACATTAGCTACAGCCATGATGAGGCTTGGGTTTCTATCGCTCATAAAAACCAATTCAGAAGAGTCCGGGATAACAGTTTTGAGCATCTCGAAAAACCATTTCCAACTAGCTTTATTCTCACCGTCGAGTACAGCAATAGCGAGGG
The DNA here is from genome assembly GCA_905132765.1 of Moricandia arvensis. Lineage (NCBI taxonomy): Eukaryota > Viridiplantae > Streptophyta > Magnoliopsida > Brassicales > Brassicaceae > Moricandia > Moricandia arvensis. Next base: position 344,434 of record CAJHQP010000042.1, read on the forward strand.
GATAATGGTGACGATTGGGATCTTGAGCTTTAGCAAATACTAGTACACCGCCATACCCGTTCTTCAAAAATGTGGCGTCGACAACTATCACTTTCCTCATGACCGCAAACCCTTCAATACATGCTCCCAACGCAATGAACAAGTACTTGAACTTACCTGCCTCATCCAACTTCAAACTTGTTTTTGTTTCTGGATTGACTTGCTCTAACATGTACAAGTAGCTAGGAAGCATCTTGTAGCAGTCTTCTGAATTACCACGCAAATGAGATATAGCTAGATTTTTCCCTCTCAATGCTGTGGAGTAGGATATTGTCAGCCCAAAATCCAACTTTAGCACCTCGACGATATCTTTCGGAACATGAGTTCTCACTTTTCCAGGATATCGCTCATTCAAATAGGTAGCAACTAATGCTGCTGAGCCTCTCCTCTTGCTCTTGCTGCAACCGCTTTGACTTGTCCGACAACATGTATGCACACCCGTGTACCTCCTAATGGAAAACATTTCGGTATTTCTAATCTTTGCAGCTCTCAAACCCCATTTACAGCTTCCTACACAACATTTTAGCATCAATCGTTTGCGATCCGACTTTTTTGTAACATACCGAAAGCATTCAACATGTGCGGCTCTGTCCACAATCTCTTGAATTGATTTCTTGCTTGGAAATTCCTGAAGCTTACTCAGACCCAAGCCATCTTCCCATGTCTTAATAACCTGACTTGATTTTTCCACAGGAGGCTGCTCAACATACTTATCTGCCATCTCAGGAGGAGCGGTTTCACTCTCAGCTGCCGTTTCCGTCCCAGCAGCGGTCTCCGTCCCGGTAGCTGTCTCCGTCCCCGTAGCTGTCTCCGTCCCCGTAGCTGTCTCCATCCCCGTAGCTGTCTCCGTCTCAGCACCGGTGTCCGTCTCCATAAAATCATCTCCTCTTGTATCATCATCACCATTCTCTGCCTCCATCCCCTCTTTCTGACCATTTGCTTGCCCATTTTCTACGTACAGAGTTATGGCATTAGGTTCAATTTCATCAGCATTTCCCTCCAACATTTCGTAGTTCATACCAAACGAACTTGTGCCCACTCTAGACAGCTTCTCTAGCTGATCCGATCTACTTATCTCCTCCACTAACAAAAGACATGTTCGGTTCTCTCTATCAACGGATGTTAAGTAAACAAACAAATCCTCATCATCATTAATAGTTAACTGTCCTTCACAATCAACCACCAACGGTCTATATCCCAATGACAGCTTCACTTTACTTTCATCCAATTGAAGCTTTTTATACAACCTTTCTTCCATCATTGCCATACTTATATCCTCCACTTCTTTCTTAAAGGTTACACTATACAAGCGATCTTTGAATTTCAAATGTACGCTCACGTGTTTCCCCATTGTATCCTGCATAAAACAACAGAATAAAGCCCAGTTGATCTCAGTTCTACCGAGTTATCTTCAGTTATACTAACTTTAACCTATCTAGTATACTACAATTATCAGTTTTACTAGTTTTACTGAGTTTTGCACAGTATACTACAATATTCAGTTCTACTAGTCATACTAAGTTTTACACAGTATACTACAATATTCGGGTACGATTGAGAACTCTCTCTGCAACCCTACTCACAATTAAATTTGATACATTCAACCACATACTTCCATTGTATACCAATTTCATTTACAAATCGACCCATAAACAATGCTTATTGCACCAAATCATCAAATTCATCATCTATTGTTACAACTATCAAATTATTTCTATCCAATGTACATCAATCCGGGAGGAGATAAGATAAGAACTAACGGAGGCATCTCCACCTACCTCGAAGGAATGCTGGCCGGAATCGTCGTAGACAGCAGAGTTGGGAAGAGTGGAAGCTCTGAGCTGAGGGAGGAGGAGGGATCGAGAGGAGGGAAGGGAGGAGCTTCGACGAGGGAAGAGAGGAGATGACTCAGCTGGCTCAATTGGATTGAATTGAGTCAATTGAATCACAAACCGTGAACCAAAACAGAAACCAAAACCATTAACTCCTCAATCCGAACCAACCTCGGTTCCCCTCAACCAACCCAACCCAATCGATTTAAATCGATTTTTTTTCAAAAATAGGTAAGGGTAATTTTGTCTTCTCGCATTGGGTTAATGAAAGAGGGGCATAAGGGATTTTCGGAACCCATATCAGATTTTGCATATGAGATTTGGGAGCATGAGAGGAGATGCCTCTTCAAAAGACTTGTCACCATCAGTTTCCAACCTCTTTCTTTATTTGGCCTTGCAGATCACCAGATGAACAACACAAGATGGCGACCCTGTACAAATCTGAGAAGAGGGATGAGATGGTGAAAGAGGGATATAGGATTATAGGCAATTCAGGTGACCAATGGAGTGATCTGTTGGGTTCCTCCATTTCTCAACGATCTTTCAAACTTGCAAACCCAATGTATTATATACTGATAGGTTTTCGATTTTGTAAACTCTATGGACTCGGGAAACTCTTTGTATTGATTTGAAAATGATTACAGACTCGATTAGTATCTCTCTAATACAAATCTGAAAACGAATGCTCGATCTCTAGTTCTCATCACGAACTTGAGCTCAGACTCATCACGTCTAAGATCACCAACGATATCACGCATACCTTCTAAAATCAATGACTTCATTATTTAAACTCTGACTTCAATCTAACTGCAAACCCTCCCTCTCACTCCGAGTGTTCGATCTGTTTCTTCAACTCTTCTTCTTACTCGAACCCTCGTTTCCAAACAGAGACTCTTCCGTCTTGACTCCTTTCTTCTTTCTAAAGTAAGACCGTTGATACTTATCAATACTCCCTCCTTTGAAATTAAGCTTGTCCTCAAGCTTAAAATGTGGAAACTGCTGGACAAACTCCACATATGAAAGCCAGGAATTCTCATGTGTAGGACAGTTCTTCCATTGGACTAACAATTCCAAATGTCCTTCAGCATCATAACGTTTCGCCACCACTTCCTCTGGAACGATGATTTGATCCAATTCATCCAAAGGATCCAACGGTAAGGGATGAATTACTGAACAATTACCCAAAGCCAACTTCAACTGCGAAACATGGAACACCGGGTGAATCTTCGACGTAAGAGGTAGCTGCAACTTGTAAGCTGTTTTGCCAATACGAGCCAAGATTGGAAAAGGACCAAAAAATTTAGCAGCTAACTTCTGACACACCCTTTTGGCCACAGATTGTTGACGGTAAGGTTTCAGTTTAAGGTAAACCAAATCGCCTACAACAAACTCCACATCCCTACGATGACCATCCGCTGTCTTCTTCATTATTTCTTGAGCACGAACCAGATTTAAACGGATCTGTTCTAACATAGCATACCGTTCACGCAAAGCTAACTCCAATTCAAAATTCTTCGTCGAACCCTCCTCAAAACGCACCAGAGATGGTGGTTCGCGGCCATACACTACTGAAAATGGAGACGTCTTTAAGGATGAATGAAAAGAAGTATTATACCAAAGTTCCGCCCACGCCAAAAACTTATACCAAGTCCGTGGATGAGATGATGCAAAACATCGTAAATACGTTTCCAAGCAATGATTGAGCACCTCTGTCTGGCCATCCGTTTGTGGATGAAAAGCCGTACTAAATTTCAACTTTTTCCCCGCCAACTTAAACGTATCACCCCAAAAAGCACTCAAGAAAATTCTGTCTCTGTCAGACACAATACTCCTCGGATACCCATGCAAACGAACTATCTCTGCAATAAACTTCAATGCCACATCTCTGGTAGAAAATGGATGCTTGAGGCCAATGAAATGCCCATACTTGCTCAGCCGATCTACCACCACTAGAATTACATTGAAACCTTGAGAAGACGGTAGTCCTTCAATGAAATCAAGAGAAATATCCTCCCAAATCTTTGTAGGAATCGGTAGTGGTTGTAAAAGACCTGCTGGAGACAACGTAGAATATTTGTGGGTCTAACAAACCTGACATTCGGAAACATGGGTTTGAACAGTCTTGGCCATACCCTCCCAATGAAACTGTTGTTGAATTCTTTTCAGCGTTTTAAACACTCCGGAATGACCACCCAAGCGACTATCATGGAACTCCTTCAAGATTAACGGAATAAACTGAGACTGCTTTGGCAACAGAAGCCTTTTCTTATACCACAATTTATCTCCAATTATTTGATAGTTCGGATTCACCCACTCTGATACGTCCTAGATTCGGAAAGGATCACTCAAACGGTTTTAAAGGATATGATCTCGCCAAAAAGGAGAACTGATGGGTTGAATGGTGACACAAAGGGCTGCGGATGGCCCGATGATACTACCAGAGATTCGTCGTTGCTTGATGTGACGCACAAGTCCAACGAACGAAGGTTTGTTTACTCGGAGATAACCTCACCAAGAAACAGATATGCTCTTAACAAAGAGCAAAGAGATAAACTCAAATAAAAGAAGAAAGTTGATTGATTTGTTGTTGTAGAATGATTACATATTTATAGTAGCAAAGGCATGTGAAAGGACTTAGAATTTTGTGGAAAAACATGCATAGAAAAAGCAACAAAGATTAAAAATGGTCAAATGACTCTTCGGTTTTTGATCTGGTCGAAATGACCCTTGTGTACTGTCCAGGTTCATCTGAATCTAATCTGGTCAACAAATGACCCTTCGCCTACTGTCCAGGTTCGTCTGTACCAAAAGGGTGTATTGCGGTAAGGAGCAGGACGTACTGTGGTATGTCCGTGTGGATGATTGATGAACTTTCGTGAACGGATGACAACTTCAGTTGAACCAAATCTTCAGAGAGCTTAAGTATCCTTGCTTTAGAGAGATTAGAATGATCGATCATCATGAAATCATCAAACTGGTCGGAAAGGACATGTTCACGACCATCGGGACATGCAGTACGTAACAAACGGGCCAGAAGTGAAGTGTTGTGTCCTAACTCAGGTTCTACTCGTTGATCTTGAGTTCTGGCTTGACTATTGGTCTTAGAATGTCGAATGAGTCGGGAAATACTTGCTGTGGGACAGTCAACTCGTTCATTAGGTCGTGGTTCCAGCCTTAGGTCATTTCCGGATGTACGCGGGTCGATTCTGTATACGGCTCTGTCCGTTGATCTGGTACGGTTGGATGGGTGAACGTCGGTTGGACTGATCTGATCGTCCTGATCACCATGCTGGGCTGGTTCCACGTACTGGGGTGCATCATTCCCTTCCTCTTCAAAAGGATTTGTCCACAAATCTGGATCATCTGCACGGAAAAGAGATAAATCAGAAACATTAAAACTTGAAGATATGTCATACTTACCTTGAAGATCAAGCTGATAAGCATTGTCATGGATTTTCTTAAGGATCTGAAAGGGACCATCGACTCTAGGCATGAGTTTAGACTTTCTTTCTTCAGGGAAACGTTCCTTCCTCAAGTGAACCCACACAAGGTCTCCTTCCTTAAATATGAGCTTGGTCCGTTTCTTATTTGTCTTTCTCTCATAGATCTTTGTCTTGGCTTCAATGTTGGCTCGAACCTTCTCATGCAATTTCTGAATGGTCTCAGCCTTCTTCTTCTCATCTGTACTAACTCTTTCACTCAAAGGCAAAGGCAAAAGATCAAGTGGAGACATAGGGTTGAAGCCATAAACAATCTCAAACGGAGAAAACTTAGTAGCAGAATGCACAGAATGATTGTATGCAAACTCGACATGAGGCAAACATTCTTCCCAAAGTCTAAGATTCTTTCTAATCAATGACCTAAGCAAAGCAGATAAGGTCCGATTTACAACCTCAGTTTGACCATCAGTTTGAGGATGACAAGTGGTGGAAAACAACAGCCTCGTTCCTAACTTGGACCACAAAGTCTTCCAAAAATAGCTAAGGAACTTAGCATCTCTATCAGAAACAATGGTTCTAGGCATTCCGTGCAACCTAACAATATCTCGAAAGAACAACTCAGCAACATGCACGGCATCATCAGTTTTATGACAAGGTATGAAATGAGCCATTTTCGAAAACCTATCAACCACCACAAAGATAGAATCTCGACCAGACTTAGTTCTAGGCAATCCAAGAACAAAATCCATAGAGATATCGACCCAAGGATGAGATGGAATGGGTAGAGCTGAATACAAACCTTGGTTTTGCACTTTGGATTTGGCTTTCTTGCAAACCACACATCGGTTGCAAATCCTCTCTACATCCTTCATCAAGCTTGGCCAATAAAAATGCTCATACACCACCTTGTATGTCTTCTTGATTCCGAAATGTCCCATAAGACCTCCTCCATGTGATTCCCTGACAAACAACTCCCTCAAAGAACATTGGGGCACACACAAGCGGTTATCATAGAATAGGAAATCAGACACTTGATAGTACTTCCCATAAGCGGTCTTGGTACATTTTCTAAAAACCTCTTTGAAATCCGGGTCAGTTGCATACAAATCTTTGATAAATTCAAATCCAAGCAACTTTGTTTCTAGAGTTGAGAGAAGATTGTACCTTCTAGACAAGGCATCAGCCACCACATTTTCCTTACCTTGTTTGTACTTGATCACATAAGGAAAGGTCTCAATGAACTCGACCCAACGTGCATGCCTTTTGTTTAGCTTTTGCTGGCCCTTGAGGTCTCTCAATGATTGGTGATCAGTGTGGATCACGAACTCCTTTGGCCAGAGATAATGTTGCCACGACTGAAGGGCTCGTACCAAAGCATACAACTCCTGGTCGTAAGTGGGGTAGTTGAGCGTGGCTCCTCCAAGTTTCTAACTGAAATAAGCAATGGGTCTTCTGTCCTGCATCAAGACAGCACCAATACCAACACCCGAAGCATCACATTCGATCTCAAAAGTTATAGAAAAATCAGGAAGCATAAGTAAAGGAGCATGAGTTAACTTCCCTTTGAGATTTTGAAATGCCTCTTCTTGAGCTTGTTCCCATTTGAACCCAACATTCTTTTTGATCACCTCAGTGAGTGGAGCTGCTATAGTACTGAAGTTTGGGACAAACCGTCGGTAGAATCCAGCAAGTCCGTGAAAACTCCTCACTTCGCCCACGGTTTTTGGACTAGGCCAATCTCGGATGGCCTTGATTTTCTCTTCGTCCACTCTTAGTCCATCTGCACCTACAACAAAACCTAAGAAGACCACGTGATCTGTTCCAAAAGAGCATTTAGCATGATTAGCAAACAAATGTTCTTTCCTAAGGATTTCTAGGACAGATTTCAAGTGCATCTTATGATCATCAAGACTCTTGCTGTAGATAAGTATGTCATCAAAGTAGACAACAACAAAATGACCAATGAATGATCGCAAGATATGATTCATTAAACGCATGAATGTACTAGGTGCATTTGTGAGACCAAAGGGCATGACAAGCCATTCATACAATCCTAGTTTTGTTTTGAATGCAGTTTTCCATTCATCACCTTCTTTCATGCGAATTTGGTGATAGCCACTTTTCAAGTCTATCTTAGAGAAAACAGAGGAATCATGCAACTCATCTAGCATGTCATCAAGCCTAGGGATTGGATGCCTATACTTTACCGTGATGTTGTTGATGGCGCGGCAGTCCACACACATCCGCCAAGATCCATCCTTTTTAGGCACAAGGAGGACAGGTACAGCACAAGGGCTAAGGCTTTCTCTGATGTAGCCTTTTTCAAGAAGCTCTCCAATCTGATTCTGAAGTTCCTTTGTTTCCACCGGGTTGGTTCGATAAGCTGGTCGGTTCGGAAGCTGTGCACCTGGGATGAAGTCAATCTGATGTTCAATGCCTCTAATTGGTGGTAAACCTTTTGGGTTCTCTTCTGGAAAGACATCAGAATAATCCTGCAAGACATCTATCAAATCACTCAGAATTTCCGGTGCAAGGTTAGAAGAAGAAGCCATTAGAGATTCTTTGTAAACAAACAAAAGAAATGGCTGTCGAGAGTAAAGAGACTTTCTGACCTGACTTTATTTGATAAAGAAATTGGAATTCTTACGAGATGTCTCTGGTTCATCTGGTTTGAGTTCCTTGTCTCGACCCTTCTTGAGTTGGATCTGATCTTGGTGAACCTCCAAAGGAGTCAAGGGCACCAGTGTGATCTTTTTCCCTTTATGATCAAAGGAGTGCCGGTTTGTGTATCCATCATGTACCGCCTTTTTGTCGAACTGCCATGGTCGACCCAAAAGAATGTGACAGGCGTCCATGGGAATGACATTGCAAAGCACTTCGTCCTCATATCGCCCAATGGTAAGAGGGACCGTGACTTGTTCCTTCACATGTTGCTCACCAGCCTCGTTGAGCCATTCCAAACGGAAAGGTCGAGAGAGAGGCCTGGTCACAAGTCCAAGTTTCTTAACAAGAGTATCACTAGCAACATTAGTGCAACTGCCACCATCAATAATCAAAGAACAAACTTTATCGGAAATCAAACATCTAGAGTGAAAAAGATTCTCCCTTTGTTCTCGTTCGTTGGTTTTGGGTTGCACACTCAAGGATCTCCTAGTGACAAGCAATGGACCGTGAGCTGGATAGTCGAAATGGTCAGGTTCCTCGTCAAAGGTCGGGACTGATTCTTCATCCAGGTAGTCATCAAAGATCGGACCAAGATGTTGGTCGTAGACTGGTCCGAGATCATCGTCCGTGGGCTCGTACTCATCAAAGATTGAACCGTCTGAATCGTCCAAGGGTCTCTTAGCAACCAGAAGTGGTCCTTGATGTGGGTAATCGACTGGTTCTTCATCCTCATCATAGACTGGACCGAGATCTTCCTTATCCTCCTTGTCGTCCTCGGACTCAATTTCTCCATTCTCCAAGAGAATCATCACCTTTTGGTTTGGACAACGGTTAGCATAATGCCCAAGACCATGACATCTAAAGCACTGGATGTCTCTTGTTCGTTTGGGAGGTCCATTAGTCTTTTCTCTATTAACACGAGCAGGGACATTAGTCTTAAAAGCAGTATTTGTTGTGGCTGGAGACTTACCTTTGTCTTGGTAGTTTGGCTTGGAAGCAAAGGTCGGTTTTGGGGCATAGGATGGTTTGAACATGCCCTTCCTCTTGATTTGCTGCTCAGTCAAGATAGCTTTGTGGAGCATCTGATCCAAACTTTCGTAATCTTGAAGCTCCATTCGGTCTTGGATATCACGGTTGAGTCCAGCAACGAACCTTGCCATAGTAGCCTCCAAAGTCTCATCCACATCGGATTTGATCATCAGTGTTTCCATCTCCTGGAAGTAATCCTCAACTGATTTGGTTCCTTGAAGCAAACGTCTAAGCCTTTGGTGAAGGTCACGATGGTAGTGCTCCGGAACAAATCTTTTTCTCATCAAGGTAGTGAGCTCATCCCATGAGGCTATAGGTCGTCCACCTGTTCTCCTCCTGTGAGTCAACACTTGATCATACCAGTTAATAGCATAGCCAGTAAATTCAGTTGCAGCCAACCTAACCTTTTTAAGTTCTGAGAAATTTTGACAATCAAAAACGAGTTCAATTTTTTTTTCCCATTCTAAATATGTATCAGGATCGTTTTTGCCTTCAAAGGTTGGAATCTTAAGTTTCAAACCACCTAAACCATCATCAACTTGTTCATCTCTCCTAGCAAAAGGATTAATATCACCTCATTCATGGTTTTGGTGTCGTGGACCTCTCCTAGGTCGGTTGATGGAACGATCATCAAGGAACTCCTCCTCGTCATCATCATCGGATCGGTTGGTCCGTCTTGGGTGTTCTCTTCTTGCTTCGGTTCTGGACTGAGTGGTTTGACGAAACTGCATCTCATCAAGATATTGATGGATCTGCTCTAAACCTGTCTTCAAAAGGTTAGTAAAAGAATCATTTAGAGCTCTCATTTGCAAGTTGGACAAGCCGGCTACAGAATTTCCGGGACGGTTTCTTTCATCTTCACTCTCCATGGTTCCTGAAATTGCTAAACACCAAAGATTAGCACAGCTAAATATATTCCTCACACGCTCAGGTGTTTAATCTCTCCCACTCAAGTGTTTCACTCGGAATTTGGATGGTCACTCAAGAGTTTCTTCTCCAAGTTCTAAGAAAGACAAACCAAGCTTCCCAATGGGATTTCCAAGCAAACAAACTATGAAATGAGATATAAAGATAAGAAATTTAGTTTTTGGAATCCGCTTTAACCTCCTCAAAGGCCGGATTTCTCCTCGGCCAGCAGGCTTTCTCTTCCACCACCAAACCACAATCAAACTTTTCGATTTTTCTTTTTTTTTTGACTTTTTTTTTTGTTTTTTTTTTTCTTTTCTTTTGATCTTTTTTTGATATGGTGGATGGTAATAAGGGGCCCAGATTCAAGATAGAAAGAAGAAGAAGTGTTTGAAGAAATTTAAATGGAAGAATGGATAGATGATACCGATTGAGTGGCTCTGATACCACTTGATACGTCCTAGATTCGGAAAGGATCACTCAAACGGTTTTGAAGGATATGATCTCGCCAAAAGGGAGAACTGATGGGTTGAATGCTGACACAAATGGTTGCGGATGGCCCGATGATACTACCAGAGATTCGTCGTTGCTTGATGTGACGCACAAGTCCAACGAACGAAGGTTTGTTTACTCGGAGATAACCTCACCAAGAAACAGATATGCTCTTAACAAAGAACAAAGAGATAAACTCAAATAAAAGAAGAAAGTTGATTGATTTGTTCCTGTAGAATGATAAAATATTTATAGTAGCAAAGGCATGTGAAAGGACTTTGAATTTTGTGGAAAAACATGCATAGAAAAAGCAACAAAGATTAAAAATGGTCAAATGACTCTTCGGTTCTTGATCTGGTCGAAATGACCCTTGGTGTACTGTCCAGGTTCATCTGAATCTAATCTGGTCAACAAATGACCCTTCGCCTACTGTCCAAGTTCGTCTGTACCAAACGGGTGTACTGCGGTAAGGAGCAGGACATACTGTGGTATGTCCGTGTGGATGATTGATGAACTTTCGTGAACGGATGAAAACTTCAGTTGAACCAAATCTTCAGAGAGCTTAAGTATCCTTGCTTTAGAGAGATTAGAATGATCGATCATCATGAAATCATCAAACTGGTCGGAAAGGACATGTTCACGACCATCGAGACATGCAGTGCGTACCAAACGGGCCAGAAGTGAAGTGTTGTGTCCTAACTCAGGTTCTACTCGTTGATCTTGAGTTCTGGCTTGACTATTGGTCTTAGAATGTCGAATGGGTCGGGAAAGACTTGCTGTGTGACATTCAATTCGTTCATTAGGTCGTGGTTCCAGCCTTAGGTCATTTCCGGATGTACGCGGGTCGATTCTGTATACGGCTCTGTCTGTTGATCTCGTACGGTTGGATGGATGAACCTCGGTTGGACTGATCTGATCGTCCTGATCACCATGCTGGGCTGGTTCCACGTACTAGGGTGCATCACACTCACTCCCTTGTACTCTTTTCTTCAACGATAACAACTCCTCATCCTGATCAATCTCTCGGTACATATCTTGTAACTGTAAGACATTTAGAACTGTCAAAGCCAGTAACTTGACACCAACGTTTCCCTCTACCTTTTCCATACATCTTGAAAGACCATCAGCCGCCTTATTTTCACATCCAGGTTTATAGAAAATCTCAAAGTTATAGCCCAACAACTTGGTAAGCCATTTTTGGTACTCCATGTTGACCTCCTTCTGTTCCAACAGAAATTTAAGGCTTCGCTGATCTGTATGAACTATGAACTGTCTTCCCAATAGGTAGTGCTTCCACTTCTGTATAGCCATCACTACTGCCATTAACTCACGCTCATACGCCGGCTTTAACTGCTCTCTATCTGTCAAAACATGACTAAAGAACGCAATTGGGTTTTTATCTTGCATCAATACTGCTCCAAGGCCAAATCCCGACGCGTCTGACTCTATTATAAACTTCTTCTCAAAGTCTGGTAATGCCAGTACTGGAGCTGTAATCATTGCAACTTTCAGCTTCTCAAAAGCCTCATTCGCTTCAAGGGACCATTCAAACTGATTCTTCTTCAACAAGGTAGTCAGTGGTTTAGCCAAAATACCATAACTCCGAATGAACCTCCTGTAATACCCTGTTAATCCGAGAAACCCACGTAACTGCTTAACTGTTTTAGGAGTAGGCCAACCTTTCATTGCTTCCGTCTTAGTTGTCTCTGTGGCTACTCCTTCCGCAGATATAATGTGGCCCAAGTATTTGACCTGACTCAATCCGAAGACGCACTTCTTTTTATTCGCCAATAACGAGTGTTGCTGAAATACTTGCAGAACAGCCTTCAAGTGTTGAGCATGTAACTCATGCGACTTGCTGAACACCAGAATGTCATAAAAAAAGACTAAAACAAACCTCCTCAGAAATGGTTTAAACACCCTGTTCATCAATGCTTGAAATTTCGCCGGCGCATTCGTCAAACCGAACGGCATAACTAAGAATTCATAGTGTCCCTCAATGGTTCTGAAAGCTGTTTTAGGAATGTCCCTCTCCAACATACGAATTTGATGGTATCCCGAACGTAAATCCAACTTGGAAAACACCACTGAACCATGTAGTTCGTCCAACAGTTGGTCAATAACCAGAATTGGAAACTTATTCGGCACTGTGACCCGGTTAAGAGCTCTGTAATCCACGCAAAAACGAACACTGTTGTCCTTCTTTTTCACTAACAAAACTGGACTGGAGAAAGGGCTGTTGCTTGGTCGAATGATGCATGCTTCTAACATATCCGAAACCATCTTCTCCATGACCAGCTTGGTTGTATGGGGATATCTATACTGACGAACAGACACCGTAGAAACCCCAGGGAGTAGTTCTATTGAATGCTCAATTCCTCTGTATGGCGGAAGCTGCTTTGGTAATTCAAAAATTTCAGCAAACTCCTGAAGTACATGAAACACTTCTGCAGGAACATCTGGTACGGTTGACGAGATCTCACTACTAGCACAAAGCACTTCACTTCCTTTATTACTAGCAGCAAAGAAGGGTGGTGGTGACTTGAATACAGAAGGAGTACAATGTAAATTACGGTCTCCCCACAATGTAACTCTCTTTCCTTCATAGACAAATGAAAACTCTTGTTCTTTCCAATCCACTTCACATTTGCCTAGAGTTTCAAGCCACTGTATGCCCAATATAACGTCAACGGATCCCAGTTCTAGAGAGATAAAGTCTGATGTAAATGTAGTGGAGTTAAGTTGAAATGGAACTGAACGACAAACGCCCAATCCCTTGACAATCACTCCATTACCGAGTAATACATCTAGACTACTGTCAGCATAAACTTTCAGTCGTAGTCTATTCACAATTTCAGGGGATATGAAATTATGGAATGCTCCGCTATCGAGCAAGACTATTATCTCTACATTGCCTACTTTACCCAGAAGCTTCGTTGTCTTAGGGGAACTGATCCCCACAAAAGCATTATAAGACAAGGTCTTCAATTATGGTTTGCTTCCTTCACCCGTCCACACAATTTCTTCTTCTAACTCCTCTACAACCTCCAAATCCAACCCATTTATCACTGTCATCACTCTCAACTCTTTGTTAGGACAGACTGCCGCACGAGCTCTTGACCACTTAGCACCGCACTTAAAGCAAACACCTTCTCGTCTCATGTTGTCTAACTCAGCATCTGAGTACCTTTGACGAGGTCGTTGCATCCCTTTTTGTTCTGGCATAGCCTCTTTCATCTTCCCATCCAACAACATTCCTTTTTGTTTATCTTGATTTACCGGAACTACATACTGTTTTGTACTGTTCCCTTTTTGCCATGCTTTATTGCCAGTTGACACATTCAAAGACACTTCGTCTACTACTTTACAGAATGTACTGGTTTCCATTCGAAGAACTGCAGCGATATAATTCTGTAACCCCTGAGGATCCTTCATACGAATTACTTCCTTCATTTGTGGAGATAATCCATTATAGAAAATTCTCTCCAGATGATGATCCTCCAAATCCGGTACTTGAGCAGACAAATCTTCAAACTCAGAAACATATTCCGCCACAGATCCCGTTTGACGAATGGCAAACAATCGTGTTTCCGGTTCATCATCAATTGACTCTGAAAAACGAATCACCAGCCTCTGTTTGAAGTCATTCCAATCACTGAAACCATCTCTCTTCATTACCCAAGCAAACCATTTCTTCACTATCCCTTGCAAACATAACGGCAACACATCCATCTTTGCTGCTTCACTATAACGGCCAATCGTGAAGAAATTTTCCACACCCACCAGCCACTCATATGTACGAGAACCATCCAACATAGGCATTTCTACTTTACGCAACATACTATCTCTAGTTGCTAAGTTTAGTTCCTCAGACCGATAACCTAGCGATGAATCCCGATTCCTATCGACATTACTAGATCTCGGTTGCATACCTGACGAAGGAGACTCCGATTGGTGCGTCACTTGGTTAATTGGCATCTTGCCTACTGCTTTCGTCAACGCATGAATTGAAGCTGTCAATTCTGATACATCCTGTTGTAGCGCACTCAACGTTTCGTTCGTTGTCTCATTCGCATCCTTCAACCTCGAGTACGGTCCCATCAGAAACTCGATTTTGCTTTTCGATTTCATATCGCTATCTTCGTAAGCCTCCGATATCCTCGATTGTAACGGTGATCCACTCGACGACATCGATCTTACGCTGCTCCAAACTTTTCACCGCACCAATGATAGGTTTTCGATATTGTAAACTCTATGAACTCGGGAAACTCTTCGTATTGATTTGAAAACGATTACAGACTCGATTAGTATCTCTCTAATACAAATCTGAAAACGAATGCTCGATCTCTAGTTCTCATCACGAACTTGAGCTCAGACTCATCATGTCTAAGATCACCAACGATATCAAGCATACCTTCTAAAATAAACGACTTCATTATTTAAACTCTGACTTCAATCTAACTGCAAACCCTCCCTCTCACTCCGAGTGTTCGATCTGTTTCTTCAACTCTTCTTCTTACTCGAACCCTCGGTTCCAAACAGAGACTCTTCCGTCTTGACTCCTTTCTTCTTTCTAAAGTAAGACCGTTGATACATCCTGTTGGGTTCCTCCATTTCTCAACGATCTTTCAAACTTGCAAACCCAATGTATTATATACCCTGAAGAGTGAGAGAAGAAAAGTGTGCTTTATTCAATATTTTCTTAATTGTATAGAATTACTTACCAGAGAGTAATCAAAGTTTCATGATTGCCTTCGCTTGAAATTTGTCAGCTATTATTATATGTACCAATGACAGAGAATACTCTGTTTCAGTAACACTTGAAAAAACATAGTTTTGACAGTAATATTACTTCCATTGTAATACAGGTATCATCTATATGTTTTATTCACTATGTTCATATCTTATCTGGAAATTGTTAAACTTTCCTTAGTCAGTTTGGTTTATAAGAGAGAGAGAGAGAGAGAGAGAGAGAGAGAGAGAGAGAGAGAGAGAGAGAGAGAGAGAGAGAGATTAGAAGAAATGGGAGAAGATAAGGTTCTTTTAATTGATCATTAGATAAACTTTACCAATGTTTACAACTCGATATTAATAATAAAACTAGATTTTGATCCGCGCTTGGAAAGGACAGATTTTTTATTTTTACCTTTTTAAAAATATTTTTTAATGATATTTGTAAATCGACAATTTTTAGATATTTTCAGGTTTCTACAAACCTACCCAGACTTTGAATATTCCTACTCGACACCATCCGTAAATTCATTTAAATCTCAACAGTCATAAAAACTCAATTGTAGTCGATGGGTATTTAGATGACCATGTCTAATATCCGCATGGGTATTATCGTAAATTGTAATATATAACATATGTAATTGTGTTTGTTTTATATATGTTTGAAGTTGTTCATATTGTATTATTGTTTGATCTATTAGAGACAAAAATTTATGTAATATTTAACTGGATTATATAAATACTATATTATCTTATATTTATAAGAAAAAATTATATAACTAACAAATTAATATGGTTGTCTAAATTACCACAATTTTTATGTTTGTATACAACATATTTAAATTAATAGGAAACATCCTTAAAATATTTAATATAAAATATAGTTATTATAACAACCTGAGAATTTGTGTGTGTATGTATGTATGCAAATGTATATGTATATTATATATTTACGTTAACGAATATTTTTAAATGAATCTGTTTAATCATACACATTGAAATATATTGGCCCTAACTATTGATTTTTTAATGATATATTTATGGACTTTCTATAGAAATTTGTATATACAACTGAAATATTTTGGATCTTATGTCAATGAAATTACTAAAAAGACATTAATGAAAGAACACTACTATTTTTGTTTCCAAACAAATATGTTTTTTAAAACTGCTATTCATGTTTCCAAATAATTTTTTTTTAAACTGCTATTCATGTTTTCAAACAATACAAAAGTTAATACAGTTTTAATAAGATAAATATCTAACTAACTTGATATGGTCCATAAATTCTGTAATACACTAACAAACTTGAAACAGTCCAAAAGTTAAATGACAACTTTTATTGGTAGATAAATTTAGGATTCTATTTTAATAGAGTAGATGCAACAAGCGTACGACAACGTTTACTCCTTTATTCATTATTAAATTAGACTCATGTCCCTTTTTCTCTGAAGGAGTCTCTCTCTGCATTTCTCCATTTGCCTTAGCTAGCCACTTTGTTTGAACTTCCTTGTCCTCTGCTTCTTCTGCACAAACGCTAAAGACACAACTAACTTATCAATATCCTCCGCAGAAGTACCAGTTTGTCCTCAAGCTGAAAGAGAGGAAACTGTTCAGCCAAACGTGCCACTGGTCCCATGAACATTCAAACTCAAGAAGTCCCGCCCATTTCCACTAACACCTCAGGTTGCTGATCAATCGCTGACTTCCTAATGCTCAAAGTGTCTGCTGGTTCAGTGTTCCATTCCAGGGAAGAGGTTAGGATTAATGGAGCTCTTGGACATTAGTTTTAGGCTCCACCGCTGCCTTCAACTGATACACATGAAAAACAGGATGGATCAAACTATGCGCAGGCAAAACCAGCTTATACACCACCTTCGCAACCCATTTCTCAACTCGATAGGGACCAAAGAAACGCGGGGCAAGCTTATCCGCCTTGAGATATGCTATTGTGGTCTGCCTATAGGGCTGAAGCTTCAAATACCCAGCTTCCCACCTCGAATTCAACATCTCGACGCTTCTTGTTTGCCACAGACTGCATTCTGGCCTGAGCAGTAGCCAAATTTTCTTGGAGTTTCTGCAATAAGGAATCTCTATTCTGCAACAACTCCTCGACTTCAGCATTGCCAGTAGGAACATCTCCAAGAAGCTTCGGAGGATCTTGACCAAGTTGTATTAGAAGTTGAGTGATGAGAATTATTAAACCAGTACTCAGCCCACGGAAGCCACTGAACCCATGAATAAGGCTTGCGAGCCGCAAAGCATCGTAGGTAGGCTTCAAGACACATGTTTACCACCTCTGTTTGGCCATTTGTTTGAGGGTGGTAAGCGGTGCTCTTGTGTAAATTTGTACCTTGACTCTTGAATAAAGTAGATCAGAACTGACTCAAGAATACTTTATCTCTATCCGACACCATGGTTTCTGGAAAACCATGCAGCTTGATGACCTCCGTAATAAACACCTCTGCCACTGATGTTTCTGTGAACGGATGTTTCAGAGGGATAAAGTGAGCATATTTTGTCAACCGATCCACTACCACCAATATCACATCAAATCCTTTGTAAACCGATAAACCCTCCACGAAGTCAAGACTCACATCGGACCAAAATTTTGTAGGTATAGGTAAGGGTGAGAGCAAACCCGCCGGGGAAAGTGTAGAATACTTGTTCTGTTGGCACACCACACAAGACTTAACGTATTCAGTGACATTAGAATGCATCCCTTTCCAGAACACCTCCCGAGCCATCCTCTTGAATGTCTTAAGAACCCCTTCATGCCCACTAATCATGCTATCATGGAATTTCTTCAACAACGTAGGAATGAAGGGAGACTTGGCCGGACCCCAGTCTACCGTCCTTAAACACCAACCCATCATTCACTGTATAATCTTTATACGCAACATCTCCTTCCAACACTCCATGTATTACTTGTTGTAACCATTCATCCTGCTCAACTTGGATTCTCAACTCGTCTTAATCTATGGACAAAGGGGCTGTCAACTTTATATCCATTATTACCTCCTTCTCAGTGACAATACTCATCTGTCTCGAAAGAGCATCAGCCACTCTATTGTCCTTCCCTGCTCGGTACTCAATGATATAATTCAACCCAAGCAACTTTGAAGCCCATTTCTGCTGCTCCACTGAGACTGCTCGTTACTCCAACAAATTCTTGAGACTATTTTGATCCGTTCTAATGGTGAACTGGTACCGTTAAGTAATGCCTCCATTTAGTCACAGCAAAGACAATGTCGAGTAATTCCCTTCATAAACCGATTTGACTCGTCCCTTGCTGGAAAACCCTTTGCTAATAAAGGCTATCGGTATGTTGCCTTGAGACAGAACTGTTCCTATGCCAACCACGGAGGCATCAGTTTACACCAAAAAGGGCTGCTTGAAATCAGGTAGTATCAAAATGGGTAAGTTTGTCATGGCCATTCGCAACCTCTCAAATGCAGCATTAGCTTCCAAAGACCAGACAAATCCATCTTTCTTCATCAACTCAGTAAGGGGCCTCACTATCCTTCCATATCCTTCCATGAATCTAAGGTAATAACCCGTCAGTCCCAAGAATCCCCGAAGAGCTGTAACGTTCTTAGGAACTGGCCAGTTCTTCACCGCCTCAATTTTTCAGGATCAGCCAAAACCCCTCTAGCTGCAATCACATGCCCCAAATAAGCTATCCTCTTCTGACCAAAAGCACATTTTTTTCTCATTAGCGTAAAACTGGTGTTCTTGTAGGACTTGTAGCACTATGCTGAGATGCTTCCCATGCTCTTCCTCACTTTTACTATACACCAAAATGTCATCGAAAAACACCAGGACAAATCTTCTCATGTAAGCCCTGAAAATGTCATTCATCACCGACTGAAATGTTGATGGAGCATTAGTGAGGCCAAAGGGCATCACCAATAACTCTTAATGCCCTTCGTGAGTCTTAAAAGCTGTCTTGTCCACATCCTCAGTCTTCACTCTTATTTGATGGTATCTGATTTCAAGTCGAGCTTAGAGAATATTGTTGCCCCGGCTAACTCATCAAGTAGTTCCTCTATCACTGGAATTGGATATTTGTTTGGAACAGTGCACTTTGTTCACTGCTCTATAGTCCACACAAAAACGGAATCCGCCATCCTTCTTCTTAACCAACAGAACCGGACTCGAGAAGGGACTAATGTTGGGTCGTATAACCCCTGCTTGCAGCATCTCTTGTACCAATCTCTCAATTTCATTCTTCTGCAAATGTGAGTATTTGTAGGGACGTATGTTGACGGGTGAAGTACCCTCCTGCAGTGTAATAGTGTGTTCCCTAGCTCTTGTTGGAGGAAAACCCTGTGGCATGTTGAACATTGATTTGTACTTCAATAACAATGTTCTGACTTCTAGTCAAGGCTCTCTCACTTTGTTTTGTTCCTTCGTATTGTCAAACAATGCTTGCAACTCCAATAGATAAACCAAGTCCTCCTTCTCACACAATTTTTCCATGGAATTCAATGATACCTGATCTCTCAACAAAGCTGGATCTCTTGTCAAAGTAACCCATTTCTCGCACACCAAAAACTTCATCACATGCAAACCCCAGTTGATTCTAGTTTCTCCCAATGTTTCCAGCCATGTATAACCTAGTACCACATTTGTATTACCCAACTCAAACTTTAAATATTCCTCCTGAATTTCCACCCCTTGTATGTTCAACTTCAACCTTACGCACTTGCCTCTGCATGTTATCACTTTTCCATCACCCACGGATACTCCAAACTCTTTTGTTGGCGTGACTTGTAACCCCAGTTTCCTCACCAACCTATCTGCTATGAAACTGCAAGACGCTCCCGAATCTATCAGTACCACTACCTCAGCTTCACCAATCCGACCCATAATTCTCAATGTCCATTTGAAGTCAGCCCCACCATGGATTGTAGTGATAGGACCTTTAGCTCTTGAATCGGTTTGTTTTATTGTTCCATATCAGACTCTTCTTCATCTTCCTCAGGCTCGGGTTCTTCCTCCACTTCCATAAATTTGAATCTTTGGAAATCCTTGCACCGATGCCCCGCAAAAAAAACTCTCTCCACAATGTCTACAAGGGTTTTGTACATTTCTCCTATGCTCTATCGGTTTACTGTCCTTTGATGATTCAAATGACTTCCTGGCTGGGTAGATCTATCCTTGCCTAGCCGTTCCAGATCCATAATTTCTATGGTTATGACTCAGTGCTGGCGCGGAGTTGGTTCGGTGAAACGTCCTAGCCTGGTAAGCATTCCTCTCATTCTCCTGCTCTTCCATTATTTTGGCCATATCCACGATTTCATCCAGCCCTATTGGTCTTAATCTTACCACTTGTTCCCTCAAGCTGCTCTTCATCCCGTGAAGGAAAAACTCCTCAAAAACATCATTTTCGCATGGGGTACTTCAGTTATTGTCCTTCGATCCAAGGGGGATCGCCATTTCCAGCATCTGAAGAATACCCTTCTCAGCTTGATTCTGTGAAACTTGAGCTTGGAGGTTAGATCCTTTTGTTGGATACTTCTCTCCTTCGTCACTGCCTCCGATCTTCGTTCTCGGATTCTCCTGACTCCCAGAGGCCCCCAATCCGCCACTCGGTGGCTTCTGCAACCACACTAGGATCTGACTCTAGCGCTCCTTTGCGCTCTTCTCATGCTCAAGGTGTCGACGATCGGTCTCCTTCGATGCGACTCGCAGCTCTTCGATGGTGCTAACAAGTCCTCCGATCTGGCTCTCGATCGCGGTGATCTTTTCCGCGTGATTGTCTTGCTTTGGAGCCATCGTTGCTCTGATACCAATGATAAGCATGTGCTTATCCGTAACAAGAAAGAGAGAGAGAGAGATTAGAAGAAATGGGAGAAGATAAGGTTCTTTTAATTGATCATTAGATAAACTTTACCAATGTTTACAACTTGGTATTAGTAATAAAATGCAACAAGCATACAACAGCGTTTACTCCTTTATTCATTATTAAATTAGACTCCTCTCCCTCTGTCTCAGAAGGAGTCTCTCTGCATTTCCCCATTTGCCTTAGTTAGCCACTTTGTTTGAACTTCCTTTTCCTCTGCTTCTTCTTCTGCACAAACGCTAGAGACACAACTAACTTATCAGACAACGATAAGGCAACATCTAATGGGCACCCAATCTTGCCTTTATGGATCCTGTGAAAACCCATGAAACGGCGTGATTTTCCACAAAAGACGAAACGGAAACTACAAATGTAGGATGCTCACAATATAGAAGAATGCTAGCAAATATGTATTTTTTGAATCTGATGCAGTAAAGGACTAATTAAGTTATAGATGTAGTTAATGATTAATCATATTAATCATGGCATTTTTAATTTTCGTTATATATTTGCCTTTAATTAATAAAAGTTGTATTCGCTTAGCAAATAGGGATGTGTACAATAATAATTTGGATATGCACTTGTTATTTTGAATACTTTCTCAACTATGAGTTATTTTTATTTTACTTGTCTCATCTGTTACTTATTTAACTTGCTATTCACTTATGAATATCAATACTATTAAAATAGAATCCCTTTTATGGATTTGCCCTTGGTTTTCCTTGGGATATTACTTTTGTGCCATCAACTTTTCCTACAAAACAAAAATTCATTAAGGATAATATAGGAAATGAAAAATTGACCAACAACATTAACTTCATCGACTAATATGATACATCGACGATACATTATCTCTAATATTCTGTATAAGGAGAATTGTCAAATATGACTCACAACTTGATTTCAAATGCAAAAGTAAACCCAAACTTGAATCAAATGCAAAAGTAAACCCAAACTTGAATCAAATGCAAAAGTAAACCCAAACTTGAATCAAATGCAAAAGTAACGTAAAAGGCTATTGAAACTACAACCAGCCCTTCGTGAACAAACAAACAAAAACCGAAATTTTCTTCCGTTTCTAACCCCCGCAAGTCTTCTGTCCAGATGACTTTCAAGTAAGTCGTCCAGACGACTTACTTGAAAGTCGTCTAGTATAGTTCTTCTTAAAAATAATTTAAGAATTTTGTAAAAAATATTTTGATAAGTGAAAAATTGAAATCATGTAATTAACATATGTTTTAAGAGATATAAATTAAGATATAACAAAAGTTAATTGTTTTCAACATAGATGAATGAAAGTAGTGAGTCATGATATTCTTTGGTTTAAGTTTTGCCAACATTTGTTGTAGTATTGTATGTGTTGTTAGGGTTAGATTTTGGAAAGCATAAATGTTTTTTTGAAAAATTTAAAATTGACCTAAGTGTGTTTATTTCTGTGTATAATAAATACTATTTAAGTATAATTTGATTTTATAACGTGGTTAGTTAGTTAATTTAGTCAATTTAGTTTGAGGGTTAAATTTACGGTATGGGATGACTTACTAATAAGTCGTCTGGTGAATATATTTACGGTAGACGACTTATTAGTAAGTTGTCTGATGTACAGTATTCAACAGACGACTTACGAGTAAGTCGTCCAAACCAGACCAACCTTTAATTTTACAATTTTACAAATGTACTTTTAAACCTAACCGGATTATTTACCGGACATATATAAGATGTTTTTATTTACTTTTTCGCGAAATTCAGAAAACCCTAACGTCGTTTCTCTCAAAGGCGATTTCGAAGGAAATTTCCGTCGATTCTCTCTAATCCATCGTTCTCACCGCGGTTATCTCTCCGCCGTTATCACCGTCGTTCTCACCACCGTTCTCACCGCCGTTTCCTCTATTTCAGATCTGAGAGGAAACCCTAGCATCGTTTCTCTGTAAACCCTAGCGCCGTTTCTCTCAGAGGCGTCTCATTGAACTCCGCTGCAGGTAAGTTATATCTGTTACTGTCGAGTGATTGATTGAGGAAAAGATGAACATAAAACGTTGTCTCTATCAATTTATATACTCGTTCTCACCGCGCTTCTTTTTCACGTCTATTTTTCAGATCTATAACCGATGAGTCGAAGGCGACTATATCTTCTCCAAATTTTTAGGTCGACTTTAAAAATGTTCTAATGGAAGACTTATAATTAAGTCGTCTAGAAAGTCTTCCAGTTGGAAGGCTTTCCAGACAACTTAATTATAAGTATTTCAGTTGGAAGACTTGCCAGACGACTTAATTATAAGTCATCTGGAAAGTCTTCAAGACTTATAGTTAAAATGTTATACTGGATGGTTTTGTGTTTGAGATGGTTGTCTTTGATTGTTTTGCAGAAAAAATGCATATTCCAGAATTCCCCCGTAGGTTACGTACATTAGGGGAAGAGCCCCCCGCAATGAAAGTTATTTCGTATCATACGGATTGTTCGAAGTTGTATACTGCTTTAAAGAAAGCTCTTCATGGTGACAAATATGAAGAGCTGAAGGAGCCAGAGTTGGGATTTTTCATCAAGTTCAAAGAGCTGGGATTTGCTTGGGCTTCAAGGCTGGTTCACTACATGCTCGGTTTCCAACTGGACATAAAGAAGAAGTATGAGCTGTGGAGTCTCGTTGGTCCACAACCAGTGAGGTTTTCACTGTTAGAGTTTGAAAACCTCACTAGTCTAAACTGCGAGTACATCGAGGACCTTGAGAGACCGAAGTGTGTTGTTACAAAGGAGTTGGCTTCTTTTTGGGGGATGTTGGGAGTTCATGTCGAAGCTGGGCCATCTACTGAGCAGATAATATCAGCACTTGATAGATGCGAAGGGTGGTTTTGGGATGATCGCAAGCGGCTCGGGTACCTTGCCATCTTCACTGGATACATTGAAGGGAGCAAGTATTCAACCGCAAGGGTTAGTCTGGCAAGGCTAGTGATGGAGTTAGAACGGTTGGAGAATTATCCATGTGGGAGAGTCGCGTTTAAGGTGTTGATAGACTCTGTGAAGGGCAAAGATATTTCGGATTGTTACACTGTTGATGGGTTTATACAAGCTCTCAAGGTCTGGGTGTACACATCTCTTTTGGAATTGGGTGCTAATTATGGTAATCCCATACCAAACATACCGTCTCCACTGATACTGGCTTACATGGGTGGCAAAAGACGCATATGCTTTAAAAATGCTATCTACATACATGTATTTACTTCCTTCCAAAAGACTTCACAGAAAACTTATAATTAAGTCGTTTGGAAAGTCTTCCTACTGGACGACTTAGTAGAAGACTTATAATTAAGTCGTCTGGTAAGTCTTCCAGCTGGACGACTTAGTAGAAGACTTATAATTAATTCGTCTGGAAAGTCTTCCAGCTGGACGACTTAGTAGAAGACTTATGATTAAGTCGTCTGGAAAGTCTTCCAGCTGGATGACTTAGTAAGGACTTAATTATAAGTCGTCTGGGAAGACTTTTCTTTCCATCTTTCTTAATCCGTCAAATATCTAAGTTCATATCTTCTATTTACTGCAGACTACGGTGATCAACTTTTTTCAGAAGGACAATGGTAAAATGTTTCCAAAATGGGACTCTGATGTTAAGGACCCGGTCGCAGAGAACATAATTAAAGTCATGTTTAATCAGAGACCATGGATGTGGACCATGGATTGCTGGGAAGTCACCGGTACTTGGATCAATACAAAGCCGGTGGTTGTGAGTCCATCGAAGAAAGCGATAATTGTGGTGAAGGAAGACAATCCAAGACCTCGGAAGAAAGCTCGTAAAGAGGCTAGTGAAGGGGCTAGTGAAGGGGCACCTGCAGAGGCAATTGAAGAGGTTCCTACAGAGGCTCGTTCAGAGGTGACTACGGCTGTTGGTGGGATGACCAAAGAGGATATTGAAATAAATTTCAAAGACATAGTTGATGCCATGAGGGAATGATTTGGGATGTGCCTTAAGGAGATCAAGCATCTGTCGAAAGGGTGGAAGCTGTGGAGAAGAAGGTTGGTATCACAAAAAAAGGGAAAGGGACTTCATCTCAACACACTACCTCTCAAATTAAAGGGACATCCTCGCACGAACCCGGGGTTAGTAGAGAATCGTCTCCCAACAAGGATGGATCTTTGTTTATAGTGTGCTTGTTTGGTTTGGTTAATATTGTATAAACCCATCTTGTACATTGTAGAGTGAAAGTGTTAGTGGGGTGAAGGATAAAGCTCCAGATGTGTCCACAGATGCGAGCCTTGTTCTATTGGCCAAACATGCACCCACTGTTTCAGATTTACAAGAGGAGGATGCTAGATATCAAGTAAAGAAGGAGGCTGATTTGGCACTTGTATGTGCAAAAAGTGATCGAACAAGGAAACTTGCTGCCTCACAGCAATCTCCTTATACGGCAAACAGCACGGCCAAAGTGATCATTCCAAACAAAAATCTTTGTCCAGGCTATAATCCCTTTACACCAATTGACAAGAAGAAGTGAAGGAGCTCGCCGATTGGTTGAAAATTGATCCGTAAGTGATTGCTTTTCCCATAATAGCTTGCTTTAGTCTACAAAAAACTGATTGCTTTTCAACATTTTGTGTTTGCAGTCATTATAGAACACCTCTCGAGAAGAAACTACGTACAAGTCCAACTTGGTGGTATCACACCCTCCAGACCTCCGTATCTTGGCTGGAGGATTGTGTAAGTCTTCTGCTATGACTTAGAAGACTTACTAGATGACTTACTTATAAGTCGTCTGGTAAGTCTTCTACGTAGACTTTCTAGACGACTTACCAGTAATTCGTCTGATATCTTCTGACTTGTATTATTTTATATGGAGCATATGGATGCTTGGATTAATGTGCTGAGGAAGAGGTACGACGCTAAGCCACAACATTTCAGGAGCGAGAGAATGTGCTTCCTTGATCATCTCTTTGCTCAGCAATGGAGGTTCCACTACAAGTACTTTAAGGACTCGGAGCCCGATGTCTACGGTTTAGGAAGAAGACTCCATGGTGGGTGTGGAATTATTATTCAGGCACTATACCATCATTTTGCCAATCAAACAAGTTATAGGGGGCGGATATTGATGATATCTATGCGCCAGTGAACTACAAGGACACTCATTGGATTGCTATGTGGATATCAATCCCTAAGAGGCACATAGTCGTCTAAGACAACATTTGTTCATCTATCTCCCTAGAAGAACTCGATGTGGTAATGTAGCCTTTTCTCCACATGGTCTCTTATCTGCTTTTTGAGTGCGCTTCCATCGAACTACGTGGCCAATTGTCCCTAGAGCCATTTACATATGAGAGACTGACCAATATACCTCCGGCCCGAGCTGGTGATTGTGGCGTGTACACTCTAAAGTACATTGAATGTCATGCTCTTGGGATGCCATTTAATCAAAAAGACTTTGTTAAGGCCAACGGGAAGGCTATGAGGGATAAGATGGTGGTGGATATATTTAAAAAGCTTCCTGGACAGCATGAGAAATAAAACGTGGACAATGATGAAAACCTGGGAACGTATGATGTATGATAGATTAGGCTGATGTGTGTGTTTGAACTTGATTTGTATTTTTTGTAACATATCTGTATTTTTTGTAACCTATCTTCTGCACAGAAGACTTCGCAGAATATTGAAAGTTAAGTCGTCTGGAATGTTGGATGACTTAACTGTAAGTCGTCTGGAAAGTCTTATGTGCAGTGACCTTTTGGAACCTTTCGGATAATATAAAGGGCAAGACCTTCTTAAATTTGTTAATACTGGTAGTGCAATTTGAAAAAATAAGTTGACACAAATAAGTTCATAACACAAATTCTTAATACATAGACTAAACACTAGACGACTAACTTGAAGGTCTTCTGGAAACGACTAACTTGAAGGTCTTGTGGAAGAATAAACCCTTGAAGACTAACTTTAAGGTCTTCTTGACGACTTACTTGAAGGTCTTCTAGAAGACTAAACACTAGACGACTAACTTGAAGGTCTTGTGGAAGAATAAACCCTGGACG
This sequence comes from Moricandia arvensis, assembly GCA_905132765.1. Classification (NCBI taxonomy): domain Eukaryota; kingdom Viridiplantae; phylum Streptophyta; class Magnoliopsida; order Brassicales; family Brassicaceae; genus Moricandia; species Moricandia arvensis. The sequence continues at coordinate 371,422 of CAJHQP010000042.1, forward strand.
ACTAGCTTTAAGGTCTTCTGGACGACTTACTTGAAGGTCTTCTAGAAGACTAAACACTAGACGAATAACTTAAAGGTCTTGTGGAAGAATAAACCCTGGACGACTAATTTGAAGGTCTTCTGGACGACTTACTAGAAGGTCGTCCACGTCATTTCTTACATTGTGGTTTCATATGACCAGTTTCCTTGCACTTTGAGCATCTATAAACCATGTGTTGCTTCCGGGGTTTGCATCCTCTCATCCTGGATAGCTCCAACCAAGATTGTCATCTTGATTTCTTCTGTCTCCCGGACCACGCTTTACATCCGTAGGAAAGCATGTGCGTTCCTCAACTTGTTGTCCAACACAAGGATATATATTCTCTGAGTATCCTGCAAACAAATAATCTTTGAGTACACTGGACATACAAGTGTGGAGATATGCAAACCAACATATGTTCCAGCAGCTATAGCATGAGAGCAAGGTATTTTCTCCACTGCATAGACACCACAATCACACTTTCCATGTTCCAAATCAACCACACAATCCATTTTGCCACCTTTCACAAAGAATCGCCATCCATCAATTGGTTGGACCCTCATCGTATCCGCTATCTCCGATCGAACAACAAGCAAGTATTCAACACCCCGACTATGGTGAGTTGGGAGACTCAAAGCATCATCTCTCCTTTTCCAAAACCACTTTCCTAGCTTCTCCCTTATGAACTCCAACAGGAACTGAATCGAAAATCCTCTAGCTCGCTTCAGTGCGGAATTAATAGATTCAGCGATGTTGCTTGTTTTTATGTTGTACATGTCCCCATGACAATAAACCCTTGACCATAGGCTGACGTCGGCATTCTCCAAATACGTTGCAAGGTCCGGGTTTGCACTCCGTATCTCAGCCATGTACCGGTCAAAATCTGAAACCGTATGAGCATAAGCAGCACCTTTCACCAAGTACAAGAGATGTTTCCCTTTATACTTTTTGACAATGTTATCTTGAAGGTGATAATAACATATTCCTCGGGTTGCCCAAGGAAACACCTTATCACACGCACTTTTAATGGCTGTGTGCCGATCGAAGACTATCACCAGAGGCTGCTCATCAGATACACAACTAGCCAATTTTGTGAAAAATCATTCCCAAGAAGGTTCATCTTCAGCATCTACGATCCCAAAAGCCAATGGAAATATCTGAAAATTCCCATCTTGTGCGGCTGCAACTAACATAACACCTCCATACTTCCCACTTAGGTGAGTCCCATCCACCACAATGACCCTTCTCTGATACTTAAAACATTTGATAGAAGCTCCATAGAGAGAAATAGGTACTTAAATCTATTGATAGAATCAAGTTCTATAGCCGTGATAGAATCGGGATTTGCTAAGGAGATTTGCTTCTCGATATGATGGCAGACGCGAATACCCATCTTCTGCTGATCCTCTCACAAATGTTTGTGCATATAACATTACTATGTATGAAGTGGTGTAATCAAGCATCATGCCAAATATGTTCTTCATTGCATCAGTGATATGTTACGGATTCAACCCATCAATGATTCCAACATGATCAATGAAAAGAATACAAACATACTTCGGAGTACAGTGTCTCCGCTGAGCGATTCGGTCTCCCACTGAGCATTTATGTGTGTCCACATACTTTGTTACCCAAAACGTGTTTGTCCCATGTTTCACACTCGCTCTGATCTTCCATCAACAACCACTAACCCGACATGTTGCCACAAGGAGAGTTTTTGTTGACTTGTATATTCTGAAGGAGAACTTATGCCTCACTGCTGTCAACAGCAACTCTAAAAGCAGTGCATCCTTGCTAACAAAACTCTGGTTGACATAGATATTGTTACCATTCAATCTTTCTCCTTCAATAGCATATGTCTTTTTGAATTCTTCAAAACACATATCATCATCTTGTCTTCATCCTCATCTTTAACCTTTCCGTAGACACTTTAATCCTCACCATTCTCGTCCGCTTCAGCAACAATAGAGATATCAGCATCCTTCTCCCCATCTTCCTTCGCCCCATCATGATTTTCATCTTCAACCAAATCATCATCATCATCATCAAAAAATTCATCAGCTTTGTCATCAAAACATTCATCAGCTTTGTCATCAAAACATTCATCAGCGTCATCATCTTCTTCCCTTTCCTCTGAAACCGTTTCCACCTTGCTACGGCTTGATACACAAAGCCGTACTCCATGCATTTTGGTTATCTCGAGCAAGTTTCAAACTTGTCTATAACTTATAACATGAATAGGAGGGGTGTTTGGAGCCCAACAATGTTGGTAATTTGTAGGTTATCTCCATAGATTATGTGCTCATGTCCAGGTTATAATCTTCTTGAGCCATTGCAACAAGTTCAGCATGTGTTGAACCTTCACTCAACAAAAAATATTCTTGCTCCTTTGGAATTATCGACCACAAAATCCCAATAGCAATCTTTCAACAACCATTCTCCATACACTGCATGTAACTTACGCATCATCTGTAAGAATTCAGAATAAAATACATTAGTAAACATAAAGAAAATGAAAGCTTACTAAACATTGACGCAGACGACTTACGGTTAAGTCGTCTGGAAGACATAGACGACTTATTGGTAAGTCGTCCAAACAAGTCATTTTTGCAATTGACTTTTAAATGGGACGACTTACTTGTACGTCGTCCAGCTTTGTTTGTTAAAAAAAAAATTATAGACGACTTACCAGTAACGCGTCTAGGATAAACGGGTTAGTTTTGCATTTGACCGAATTGTGTCAGATATTTGACTTTTCCTAGACGACTTACTGGTAAGTCGTCTCTGGAAAAACAAAAATTTCAATATTTTATTAAAGTTAGATGACTTATCTATAAGTCATCTCAGGTTAGTTTGCAATTCGAAAATAAAACTTAAATATTTAACTTTTCCTAGACGACTTACTTGAAAATCGTCGAGGTAGATGACTGCCGAGAAAGTCGTCCGAGATAAGCAAGGTTTGACCAGAATCTTGGAAAAATATCTGGACGACTTTGCTTATCCTGGACGAGTTTCAAGTAAAACAGACGACTTTCAAGTAAGTCGTCTGATTAGACGACTTCCGAGTAAGTCATCTGATTAGACGACTTCCGAGTAAGTCGTCTAAGAAAAGTTAAATATTTAAGTTTATTTTTCGACTGCAAAGGTAACCTGAGACGACTTACAAATAAGTCATCTAACTTTAATAAAATATTAAAAATTTTGTTTTCCCAAAGACGAAAGTCGTCCAAGAAAAATCAAATATCTGACACAATTCGTCAAATGCAAAACTAGCTCGTTTATCCTAGACGACTTACTGGTAAGTCGTATAGGGTATTCTCTAGATTTTTTTAACAAACAAAGCTAGACGACTTACAATTAAGTCGTCTGTTTGACCAGAAGACTTACCCGTAAGTCTTCTACAGCCAGACGACTTACGGGTAAGTCTTCTACGCGAACAGATCTAGAAAAAAATCAATTTCATATCTTAAACTAGTGAAATGACTTCCTTAGCACACAGAGTCTTCTCCAACCACCCAAAACCTCAAACGAAAGTAACCAACCAAGAATAGTATGCTTGAATGGCTCTACCAACCATAAAAAATTTTGAATCAAAAGCTTGAGTTTTTTAGATGAATATGGAGACTAAGTGAAAGAGATGTTGTTTTTATTTCATAACAATTGAGAAACAGAGAGTGTAAATCGATTTTAGGTGCATTAAGAGCTTCAAATTGGTTGTTCATGGTGGTTGGAGTATTGATGGCAACGGCAATCTTATAAATAGTTGAAGATGATGAGGTTGAGAGAGTAAAATACATATTTTCCAAAAAAAAAGAAATTAATGGCATTTTCGTAAATAATGTGAATATGTGGGGTGAATAAGACAAAAAAAAGAAAAATATTAGTTTTGTGTTTGACTTTGAGTTTTAAGTCAAATTTGCAAAAAGCCCGAATAGTTTAAGTATTATAATTAATTATTATCTGTTGTACTCTCTCTCCCCTTTTTCTGTGACATTTTTTCTTTCGTTGTTGCTTTTGCTTCAACCATAAACAGACTCTCTTATTATGTTCATCTAATAGATCAAGAGTCATGCACTGTTCTGGTCATCGTTTGAATGAGGAGTTTGGCTCTCGCTTCCCTGCCGTGGAGAGGTAGATCCGAGATGGTTGAGGCGTTGTTTAGTCATCTTCCAAAGGTAAGCTTTGATTTTTCTTGCTCCATCGTGGTCAGTGAAATTTTGAAAGCCCCGGCGTATTCCACAGCTCCTCAAGGCTTCCGTTAGTTGTTGTCGGAGTGACCGATTGAGATGGGAGATATGAGGATGAATGGAGACATTGTCTGGACTGAGGTGGCTCGGAAGATCATGGCTGTGGTGGTTAGGGGTTACCAAGGCTAACTAGGATTTTTCTTTTGATGTCGGTTTTGTCCGATTTAGTTTTATTTTATATAATCGTATAATCATCAACCAATTCTTGGTTTGGATTAAAATAAATATACTATTAATTAAAAAAGGTATTACGTTGCTTTTGCATAATTTTATCATGACAGTGCATTAAAGTTAGTTTTGCATAGCATACAACATTCTTTGTAAAAACCCCTTTTTTTTTTTCTTTGTAAAAACTCGGTTTCTTATTGATCGTCCATTAGTTAAATAGTATATCATGCCATTTTTATTATTTTACCTATAATTTGAAAATGACTTTTAACATCTAACGGGGAATATTTATAAATGTATTAAAAATATTGATACAATTAAAAGTATAATAGTCATGGTTTTATTTTTGAAAAAAAATAATAGTTACAAACTCAATACTAACCACCAAAGTGAGATAGTTTAAGAAATCAAATCATAACAATAAAATCAGAATCAATCAGTTTCAATATATTTTTGATAATCACTCTAACTTGGTAACCACCTTGCCTCTAAATCTTCTTAGCCTCTAAATCATGTTTAATGCTGTTAAAACATTTTGTATAGTTTTGGACCCGCAGTTATGCCTTCTATATATGTAAAACCTTATAGCATTATGTCTCACATAATTTCTCTATAGTTTTATTTATATTTCATACATTTGTTCACATGCCTCTACTTCATATTTAATGTTTTTAAAAAATATTATATATTATTTTTCAACATCATTTTTAGTTCAGATTTAAATGTTGGAAAATATAAAACTAAAAATTTATAAATATCAATTATTTCATATTTATAATTAGAAAATATATCTATTAAAAACAAAAATAATCAACTCTATTTGGAAAACCAACAATGAATTTCATTATTTGAAAAGTATATATCAAAGTAAAAGATAAAAACACACATATTACGAGATTTTCAAAATAAATTAATCCTCAATTATATATATTAAAAAAAACAAAAAGTTATCAAATTAGAGGTCAAATTATGTTTCAGAATATTTGCTCTCAATGTAGAAGATTAGTGATTTATAATATGAGAATATTTTATTAAAAATTTTAAAATGTGACATTACCAAAATAATTCAAAATTATCCAAGAATATGAGCCAAGGGAGAACCAGAAAAACAAGAAATTTTATCGGATTCCTAACATTATTATCTAAAACAAACTGAAAATCAAAATATTCAATCATTCTAACCAAACTCAATTTCAGAAATAACTGAAAGATTCATATATCTTAAACTGAAAACCTTGAATTGAACTAAATAAAAAACAACAAAAAATAAATAAAACCGAACCGAACTTCTATGTTTAAACATATTAATTAACAAACAAACGGGTTGATAAATTTGTCTAACAAAAAATAATCTCGCGCTTTCAAAGCGCGGATCAAAATTGGGAAATTGCCAAAAATACCATTTTCCTTGTACCATTTTTTAAAAATACCTTAATCACTTTTACCCTTGTTTTTATGAGGAAAAAACACACTTATAACCCCTGGGTTAATTAATCTAAGACTTAGGGTTTAGAGTTAAGCGGTGGTGTAGGGTGGGGGTAAGGTTTAAGAATTTAAAATTTAGGATTCTAATTAATTTTAAAAAAAAAAATTATTCCTTAAAAAATGGTATTTTTGAAAATGTCTCTTTAATGAAGGTAAAAATGAAAAGTGGTACAAGGAAAGTATTATTTTTGAAAATTCCCATCAAAATTTAGTTAATACAATTAAAACAGAAGCAATATTTATCTACTTGCAAGTAGTCTATGTTGAACTATTAAATTCATTTAATTTCCTATTTATTCTCATACAACTAACTTAGTTATTATTAAATATATCATATACATAACTAATTATTTTAATATTTTAAAAATAAGATATCTAAAAGATATTCTTAAATTTATTTTCCTAAGATTAGCTTTTAATAATATCTTTTAATATCTTTTATTTTAAATGTCAATATACATTTTTTTAATATTTACTTTTAAATAATAAAAGTCATAATTAATATTAACTATACTTAAAAACGAATACTAATTCATTTTTCATTTATATAAGAAGAAATAAAATTTCTATAATATTTATATATACATAATTTATATTCATAATTAAATTACTACACCAAGTATTAAATATAAAGTAACTTAATCAATTTATTAACTATTTTATAAATTATAAAAGAACAGAATAAAATATAGTCATGAATTTTATAATACTTCAACCTATTAAAACAATATTAAAGTGCAATATATAAACTAATAAATAATTTCATAAGTCAATATACATATATAAATTAAAATATTAAAAATAAATTAATATATTTATCAAATATGAGAAGAGTAGAATGACAATAGTCAATTTGTATAATAATTCTCACAAAAACAAATAATAATAAAATAAAGCTTTACCAAAATAAAAATTAAAAAAAAATTGTACTATAATTTAAAGTCTTAAAATAAAAGTAAATTGCTACGAGGCAGGTTATATAAATGAATTATCTTATTTTCATAAAATTATATTCATGTAATTTTAATTTTATTATATATACTTTAAAAGCTAATGTTTTTATAAAACAATACATATGTATAAGATTTATAATTTTCAGTAAATCAGCTTTTGAATAAAAAACTATCTCGTTCTCTTAAAGTGCGAGTCAAAATCTAAAAAAAATTATTATTAGATATATAATAAAAATATATAACAAAATGAAAATTAATGAATATTAAAATGTCTAATATGAATAATGAAACTACATAAATATTTAAAATAAACCAAAAACAAAATATAGAAAACAATTCTAATAACATGTGAAAAATAAAAGTAAACTAAATAAATAAATATGCAATTTTATTTATTTCAAATTTAAATCATTAAATTGTAATAACCGTATACAAATCGTTGATGCTCAAATCTATTTCTATTTTAGTATGCATCCTCTAAAATATTGATCTATTACGCTTACAACAAAATGATAAATTAGTTTGACTAAAAATTTGTATGGCTAACTTTTGTAAAATTAGATCATCTCCTTCATAATATATCCACCATTCATCTAAACATTCATAAATTAGAATATTTTCAATATAAAAATTTAAGTCAAATTGTATTATATAATGGGTCACACATAGGTTCAACCGGTAGTCTGGTCTCAGGTTTCAGCAGTTTTTATGGGTTTTACATAATTTTTAAATAACAAGTTAAAAAATAAAATAAAAACAAAACGGATTACATATAGAGTCATTGGTTTTTTGATTTAACCGCTTTGTCTGAGTGTGTTTCAGGACACTGAATATAACGTTTCATGTGTAACATTTAAATGTAGATATAAAATCAAAATGTAAATTTCTATTATATAAATTTGGTTTGTTTCAAAAATAATCTTGCGCTTTGAAATCGCGGATCAAAATCTAGTCAATACAATTAAAACAGAAGCAACTTTTATCTAATTACAAATATTTTAGATTGGACCAATTACATTTAACTAGCTTTCCTATTATTTTTACTTTTAAATAACTTAATTATTATTAAATATACATTCTAACCTAAATTAAAGAACTAAATAGCTAATCAATTATTTTTAAAAATAATGAATTCAATTTAGATTAACACTAAATTTAAGTAACTAATCAATTATATTTTATTTATTAATACAAAAGAATCATATATGCCTACTAACTTTTATATATATATATATATATACATACAAATGTACTTTAATCCAAATACAAGAAAAAAATTCTTCAATACTTTCACCAAATACATAATAATATAATTCCTATAGATAGAGGATTAAAATTAGATATATATATACATATATATATATATATATATATATGATAAAATAAATATTAATAGTTATGGAACATGTTATTCATTGATATTTATATGAGTATTATTTTATGGGTTATTCCAACAAACATGTAATATATTTATCAAATATAAAAATAATTGAACAAAACATAAAACACAATTTAAGTTAGGCTTGGGCATTTATGTACCTGTTTGGATACGGGTTGGGTATTTTGAATTTCCGATTCTAATTTATATCATATCGTAGGTCTCATTTGGTAAATTTGTAAGTACATACCAAATTCGGATAAAACACATCGGTTTTGGTTCTAATTTGTATAATATTCTAAAACCCATAAAGTATCTATATATCGTTCATATTCGAGTTATATTGGTTCAGTAATCCAAAATTAAAAGCAAAACATAAGAAATAAACATTTATTTATATATAATTTGATATTCAATTACTTATTTAAAATTTAAATACTTATTTTAGATATCATTATAAAATAAATATACAATTTAATATTTTAAATACATATTTATGTTTCAAATCTTTATATTCGTGGTTAATTTGGACATTCATATAAGTTTTCGAGTTTTTTGGGTTTTTCGGTTATCCATTCAGGTTCGGGTAATAACACTTTGGGTTAGATATGTTTTGTACTACCTTACAAGACTCATTCTGGTATTTCTTACATTTCGGACCAGGTACTGATCATTTTTGTTTGGGTTTGATTCGAACTTTGTGTTGCAGATTTTATATGTAGGTCTACTCAAAATTAAAAAAATTGCAATTATATAAAATTTTCAAAAAAAAATTATCATGCGTTTTTAAATCGCGGACCAAAATCTAATCTATACTATTAAAGCAGAATAAATCTGAAAAGTACTTATAAAAGTCTATTCATTAACTATTTATTATATTTTGGTCATACTTTTATTTTCTCTAACTATCAAAACAAGGAAAACATTATCTCTTTGTTTCAAATGTCATTGGTTTGTTTTCAATATTACATCTTCAATATATGTACCATAATTTATTGACCGGTTAATCTACCTTCAATTTCTCTAACTATCAAAACAATAAAATCTACATATGTATCTCATTAATAAAACGTAATTATACAATATACAAAGCATATTGACCGGTTAAGCATGAATTCATATTTTTAATCACCTTTCGTATATATAAAGTGGATCATGTGTTTTATACTATAAAATATGAGAATATACATTTTATACAATTAGGAAATTCTTGGCCTTTTTATATGTTTTATACTATATAACATTAGAATGTCAAATTATTAGCTTTTTATCATTTAATAAAATATAATGAGAGAAAGAGAAAGCATGAACATCAGATTTTTGAATCGGCCTTCTTATTTGTTTTATACTATATAATATTAGAATGTCAAATTATTAGCCTTCCTATCATTTAATAAAATATAATGAGAGAAAGAGTACGCATGGACATAATATCTTCGGATTGGGTACGGATTGGGTACGGATTGGGTACGGATTGGGTACGGATTGGTTTATTTCGAGCATGGATCCTTCCAGTCTTAGACATTTAGAACCTATTAAGTATTTGAAATTTTGTAGTTTGAGTTCAGATTGGTTTATCTCGTGTCAATAATTCAAATACCTATAATTTATGTGTACATAACGGATCCTGATTGGTTCAAATATTTAAGATCTGAAAAACTTGAAATACTTGAAAACCCGAATAATATTCGAAAATGCAAAAAATTACATGACACGAAAACATATCAACATTCAAACAAATATCCAAAAATATTCGAATACAAAAAGCCCTAAGTTTTACTTGAAATCTGATCCAAGGAACCGAAAAATACCTAAAATTTTATCCGAATACCCAAATGTATTTTTAAAATTTTAAAATTGTATATGAAACCCAAAACTATAACCGAAAACCCAAACCTGAAAAATTTAAAATTTATGTAATACTGAAAATATATTCGAAATACCCTGATATATTTAATATATAAAAAATATTTTGAAACTTTGGATAGTCGATGGGATCTCGGATAAGACTTGAACTTGACAAAAACTTGCGGATCCAAAAAATACCCAATAACTAGGTACTTTGCCCTGGTCTCGAACCAAACCCAAACTTGTATTTTTGGATCGATTTCAGTATAATTTTTAGGTCCAGATAAAATGTACCTAAGAGAGAATAACATAAATGTGATATATAAATCTCAAATAAACAAATTCATAAATTATATAGTTAAAAAAAAAATCTTTGATATAATACGATTTTGCGACCAATCACAAAATAATATTTCATATTAAAATTTGTTTATAATTTTAAACAACCCGAACTTTTGAAGGATCAAAATCTAGTTTTGGATTATCTAAGAATTACTTGCTATATTGGACATGAAAGTTTATTTTGTCTATTTGGTACGGAAGATCAAATAAATTACTGTAAAACGAAATATTTTTGTTTATTATAAAGAACAATAATGAGAAAAGCATATGAGCATTCTGATATAAGAGCATGGTTTGATTCTCACGACAACAAAATGGTCTTGTGCTTCCACAATTCCAGAGAAAATATTTTTTCTTCTTATGGTCTAATTGTAATTTCATTTTTAGTTGCAACCAAAATAAATTTGAAATATGCATTATCACATCAGAGACGATGGCAAAGCCACATTTATTTTCTTCAAGCACATCACACTAGAGACGATGGCAAAACCACTTTTGGTCAGGAACTGCAACACAACAAGGCCTGGGTCGGTTTGGTGCTTAGCACAAGTGTGGTTATGTGTTGTTGCGCCACAGAAGTAAAACAAAAAGAGGAGAATTCATTTAGTTGTCAACCTCGAATACGTTATCTACAAGGGAAGGACAAAAAGTATAAACACAAATTCTGTGGTCAACAAGAATGGAATCTCGATCATAAGACCAATGGTATCCTCCACATTTATTAAGAATTCAACCAAAAGCTCAATCATCGCTCGAGAGACCTGCTATTGTTGTTCCAACACTTATTGATAACTCTTTGGTCCCTTATAGATGATGCCTTTGAAAAACATTTGATCTTGGCTTCTCTTCACCTTCTGGTTTTCAGTAACGCTGGACAATTCTTTAGCCCCTTTTCATAAATAACTTTACTGAATAGTAATATCTTTCTGACAAATGTAATATTACCAAATCTCTTACGTAAAGCAAAGTAACAACTCCTGAATAAAGAAATGTATATTTTTTTATGTTAAACCTAAAATTCTTCCTCTCATTTTTTTTCTTAATCTTGGCAATTTTCTCTTCTATTTAAACAGTTGTTTCTGGATCTCCAGTCTGGAGCTCTTCAAGAATGACATTACACTTGTCCATGGTTCGGGCGTCAAGAAGGCCGTGGTTCCATAGTTTTACCATAAACATTCTCCAGTCCCTACACAAGGAGTACTCACCTTTATCAACAAAACCACTTTCTTCTCTGAAATACTTGTCAAATTAAAATATGGAGGAAATGAGAGTTAAATTACCAGATCAAATCAGGTCTTTGAACCATGATTGGTCCATGTAATCTTGAGAACGCCTCACATGCCCATGGAATGTGACCATCTGCTAATACTCTGCAAAGGTTCAAAATCCAGTGTCAAGGTAATGCTTATCCTGAGATTACCCTTTAATGTTCACTTTTTTACTAAAAGAAGTCAAGCAGAGGAAGATCCACAAACTACATATATGCCTCTAAATTTGGTTGAAGTAAGACTCAGACATCATAAGTACGAAAGAGAGATAAGACACATACTGCTGCTTCCTCACAAACGAGTTCCACATGTGCATCATCTCCTTCTCATCCTTAGTCACATCAACGAAATCATCGAGCATCTGAAAGAAAGAAGATGTTCAGATGGTAAAAGTAAGAAAAATCATTCAAACAAACAGAGACAGTTTTCGTTATATAACAAACTATGCAACAACCTAGAAGAAACAGAGACAGTTTCGTTATATAAGCTCATTAATTTGATTCTATTGTTCCATATCGGATCATGAGCATTGCTTACATATTTTTTCTATTGAGATCTCTACCATACTATTTAATAACAATTTAGCTTCTATAAAGTTCAGTAGATTCGTAGATATATGCTTCATGTGAGAAGGAAAGGAATAAGACTGGATGCACTGGCATCATCATACCCTTCTATCTTCAAAATCTGCCACATCATCATCAACTTCATCTTCACTATCTCGGTCAGAAAGTACTTGTTCCAGAGCCATGGGCTGCGATAGTACACATAGTAAAAGTCACAATCAATTGTAATGTTTATAAGAAAGAGGGCCAAAGAAGAAATAGGTCACCTGAGATCGGTGAGAGTGAAAGAACTGTCTCTTCTGAAGGAGGCTACGGCTGAAGGAGACAAAACATTGAAAACATCAGTCACCTAATTTGAGATGAGCAAGCTACTAGTAAAACTAGGACAGATAATCAAAGAAAGTCAAACATACTTCCTCAAGTCCGACCGTTCTATAGATAGCTTCCTCGTTTTTGCAAACTGCAACATCGTACTTCCAGCTACTGGTTGCACATCACCTGATTGCACATCTGCAGGAGGAACCCTTTGACCAGGCGACTCAGCACCCCCATTTCCAGGTGTCTTCTCACTTCTAACAGAATGAGGATCTGAAATTAAAAATTAAAAAAGATGTTGCGAAATGATCCAATGTTGTTGAGTGCACATAAAAAAGTCAATTACTCGGAGATATAAAAAACTAGACAGGCTCTCATGGCAAAAGAAGCCAATACACAAATCCAAGTAAGTTCCATTGCAATCGACCACTAACCATCAGTCTTATCTAGCACCTCGCAGCCTAGTCCAAGTTGGCGCCCCTGCCTAGAGCTCCGTGCTTGAATCTTTTGCTTCCTACGTCTGTATTTCTTTGAACTGTCATATAATAAATATTACAGAATTCTTATGGTCTGTAACACTGACAGCCAAATGCTAGAAAGATAAGTAACCTAAACATAATAGGCCAGGTCACTTACGAGAAATACAATGTTTGCTGCTTTGGGTCAACGCCGCCCTCATTAATCTGAGATGAACATTTACATTTAGAAAACTTTGCTAAGAATGATCATCAAATTGGAAAAACTACGAAGAGAAAGAATATACTGTAGCACCAACTGCTACAAGAAAGTTGGACACTCATATATAATATAGGACTCTATTCAACAGTCCAACAGTGAATCAGTGATGGCCACAAAAGTTAAGTGCCACAGCGATGCCATTGTCATTGAGGACAATATCAGAGATCATAATGCTATTTAACCACTCCAGCAACTCATTGAGAGTGTTAGGTTGGAAACTGAAACTGTCACAGCCTATAAGATCTACATCAGAAAAACTAATGGATATAAATCGAACAAAGAAGATGGTCTAACCTCAGCGATCATTGTCTCAGTCTTCAGAGACACATTTACAGCCTGATATTCTTCACTTACCTAACACCCAAGTGGAACAGATTAGCGGCAAAAGAAAAAGAAAAAAAAATACAGAGCAAGATCTAAGTGAATTTTGAAGTTACAAACCCAAAACTCGAAATTGAAGAGATCATGGGTTGCTGGCAAATGACATTTCAGGCCCTACAACATAATTGGGAACAAACAAAAAAAGGATCGCATCACTACAAATACTAGTCACTATAGCTTCATCTCTGACTGAGAATGGAAATGAAAGTCCACCTTGAAACTGCCACACTTTACTAAGCAGATTGAACAAGAAAAGTCTTCAGTTACTGCAAGCAACAAAGCAAACAGATACTAATTACTCACAACAAGAAAGATGATACAAAATGTTCTTTACCTACATAGGTTAGTGATTATACAAAATTACCTTCAGTCCTCTGCAGTTTGTTGTTATAGTATTTGTAATTGAAAACTACATTCCCTTTTCTCAACCTATGCAATGAATGTAGCATAGTGATTTAGAGTGGACATGAAGAGGTGGACATTATAAGTTGTAGGTAACACTTACAATTCAAGAAAACTGACAACTCTAGATTAAGAAAGGTAGCAGGCAGGTCAACAGAGTTTATACAATTTTTTTTAATAAAACACAATGAGATAAGGAAAGAAAGATTGTAGACTAAACTAAAGTTACCTGATAATGTGTACCAGTGAGGAGGAAGAGATTCCATTATATGAAAATGAACTATAAGGAGATTTTTCTAATGCCCCAACCAATTCTGCAGATATGGTGACTTGCACTTGCTGCGGTGAGCTCTTCAAGCAAGAAATACAAGAACTATAAGATACCATTGCATAACATTTTCAGAACAACGGATGGAAGTATAGCAAAGTTACCGAGGTGAGGGGATTGCTGGGAACCTGAATCGAGACACACTTTTCCTCAGTCATAGACTTTAGCTGCAGAAATGAACAAGTTATACCAGTAATGGTTTCATTTAAATGATGAAAATTGTAAACAAACTTCACATTAAAAATTGCTTTCAATTTACTTTTTCAAGTTACATGAAAAGAGATTAAATCCAGAGTGATCATTTCACAATGGGGAACAAAGAGCTTTTGAAAAGTGAAGAGCATAACAGTATTTTAAATAAACGAATAAGGAAATATTACCTTTATGAAGCAAGGCTGCATTTCAACAAGAGAGACTGAGTCTACTTTATGTCCCAATTCTAAGTCTGCAGAATTTTTCCACGATGCATAGAGCGATTGCAGAGGTATTTTGCTCCATAGGCAATGTCCTCCTATATTTCCTGCAAAAACAAATAAACTCTCACTATCATATATCTTTAGAAGAAAGAGACTTTCAAGAACTCTTGGGGTCAACAGATCGCTATATCATTTTGAAATTAAACATATGACGTCCAAATAGCGATACATCACTCTTATAATCAAAATAATAGTACCTGAATGAATAGTGCTTGAATCAATGCCAAATTGAGAATTTTGCGCACCAGCTAGAAGAAAGAAAAATCATTTGATCAGGGGCATATACGAATGTCTTCAAATAAATTTGAACACCAGTCAATCTTACGCACCAAAGCTGATAAATAAGATAGCTAGTGATCCTGATTTTGCGTCCAACGCAAGCCTGCTCAAGTCAGGGAGAAGAAAGTTGGCTTGAGCCTGACTAACTCCATCAACACCCAGGACACTAGTAAGGATGCATGCTCGACTGAACCTATATACTGCAGAATACTACAATTTGAAAAAGAAAGAAAGAAAGAAAGAATGTTAGAGACGAAAAGATAAGGTACAAGTGAGATCAGATAACGTTGTCTGAGGTTCAAACAGCTACCTCTGCAGCAGGCTTAGGAGAAACGAGTCTTGCCAGCAAAATATACAGAGGGAACAGCTTCTGAGTTTGTAACCCAGCATCAGTAGTCCCCGAAAGGAACACACTCATTTGTATTCTGAGCACCAAAGGGGATAAACTTACAAAACATTAAGGTTTGTTGGATGAATAATTGAGATAATAGTCTGGTAACTAGACAAAAAAAACTAATGAAGATTGTGAAAGAAAAAAAAAACATTACCTGCTTTTATGTTTTGCTTCAATCTTATAACTCAAACATCTCTGAAGAAACAAAGGCTACACGAGAGGAGCAAAATGGTTAGGATGTGATAGACATTCCTGAAAAGAAAGGAAAACATACTTTTCTAATGGCACGCCGCTGGATAATGTTGTAAAATTCAACAGGCTTGCAATACGCTTCCAAGCTCTCTTCGGCAGCAATCTTCTCCTCTTCAGACAAATGCACACGGGGGTCTTCATGGCACATCTGATTTGTGCTTCTTGAACACCTGCGCTTGCAATATACAGAAGCAATCAACCTCATTACAAGTGTCAACCATAGGCTTAAGATTTAGTTAAAATCTAATAACATACGAAGAGGTTTGACGAGTGACGAGAGGGATGCCTGGCATTCTCGCTACGAGATCATCATAGACTTCTGTTGCTAAAGTAGAGAATCTGTTCCCAGCGATTAACAGGAAATGGAGCTACAACAGTTGAAAAAACCCTAATTTTGAGAAATTATCTTGGACGCCAACACAGAAGAGTGCTTTGGAGCCAGTAACCTTTTTTTTTCTTGGTCTGATTCTTACCAACTTAACTCGTGAACGATTGGTTACGGAACCACCGTAATCCTCTGGTCAAGTTTCTCAAAAATAAATATTACAGACCGGAATAGAACAACCAACAAAACAGATATTTCTATGAAAAGAATGAGCATTCTTAGCTAATGCGTCCGCAGTTCCGTTTAAATTTCTTGGGATGTGGCAAATCTCAAACCCTGGAAAGCAGATCAGTAGCGTCCGTATGGCCTCCAGTTCTGTTGCAAAACTCAGCCATTCAAGTGGTGCCGAAACCATCGCGATAACGTCCTTGCAGTCAGTGCCAAAACGTTGGCAAGATGAGTGCTGCAGCATGCACTCCATAGCCCATCGAAGAGCCTCTAACTCCGAATGAAGTGTCGTTTCTCGCTTCCTTATATTACGCATCCCCATGAGCTCATTATTCCCAGTGCAGCCCTTCCACACCCAGCCGCATCCGCTAAACTGATCTGTTGCAGTCCAAGAACCATCCACCATGCAAATATTCTCCAGACATAAGGTCTGTGGTATCTCAGCCACATTCTCATGTGGATTCTGTATAATCGCCTCCTTGGCAGAAAACCATGCAAGGCATTCGCTTTCTGCATAGCGTACAAGCTCCAACGGGTCTCGGTCAATTCCCTTGAAGAGTTTATCATTCCTGGCCTTCCAGATATACCAAATCAACCAAGGAAACGGATCTCTGTGATTGTCCTGCGCATCATTCTCATTCTTTCTCCTGAAGAGGTAATCAATACTAGCAAAGATGCTAGATAGTGGAAACATATTTCGACGTGATGGTATCGAAGACAAGGCCCAAACTTGTATAGCAGGGGGCATTCAAATATAGCATGAGTTACATATTCCGCTGGCTCGCCGCAACGCGGACAATAATCATCACATCTCAACTTCCTGTAGTTTAAGTTCTTGGTGACCGCCACATGACCTGTTATCAATTGCCAAATAAGATGGCATATCTTTGGGGGCGCATCTGATCTTCCAAGCCAAGGCCTGAAGATCTGTAATACTAGGTCCATACATGTCAGTCATCTCTGTTGTCCGCAGAAATTTCCTGGTCACCCAGTAACCTGACTTGACCGTATATTGCCCAGTCTTGGTATAGCTCTAGCAGAATGAATCTCTGTGATTTGTCGTACTTATTGCCATACTTCTGATTAAGGGAATGTCTTCCGAAACAACATAATTTGTCAGCAACTCCATGTCCCATTCCTTTGTTTCATGATTAATCAGATCACTGACTCTCATGTTCGGGTGCAGCACAGGAGCACACGGTAGGGCCGGCCTAGCTAGTACCGTCGGGATCCAAGGATCCTCCCACACCTTGGTCTCATGTCCAGAGTGAATCTTCTGTCTAATGTCCAAAAGAAGTAAGTTTCGCGCTGCCTAGATACTATTCCAAACATAAGATGGCCTGGTAATCGAAGTGAGTCGTAAAGGCGAACTCATCTGATAATATCTCCCTCTCATTACCCTTGCCACCAAAGAATCCGGAAATTGGACCAACCTCCACAGTTGCTTTGCTAGTAAGGCCAAATTGAACTCGTGAATCAAACGAAATCCTAATGTTTATTTGTATTTTTTTAGAAGACGGATTAGAGACAAACAAATATGAACCTAGATAATAATATACTAGATGAAAACTACTTTTTATTTATTTCATAATAATATAACAAGTCAGCAATATATATATATTTTAAAATTGATATAAGTGTTTTGATTTTGAATTTTTGAAGCATAACTTTTTAAATGGTGAATTAGCTGAATCAACCTAACCGAAGCCCAAATTAGAAGTTTGTCCACGAGATGATAATAGAGGTCCATCGTCTACAATTTGGTAAGGATAATGACGAGTTTAGCCTTCACTCGTGCCTGTCTCCTACTGCGAGAAGTGGAATTTTCTGCCACAAGAAGATTCAGTTAGAGGATGTCGTAGGTAACTGTTAACTTAGGTAGGTCACATCTACAACTAATTCCGTCCACATGTTTCCTCTGGTTATTGTGTCCACTGTGGGACGATATCTCCGATGCGGCATCGGAAATGTAAAGGGAAAATCTTAAAGATTTTCGTATGTCATCTTTACAAATAGAAAAAAGTGAGAGGTTAGTAGAGGGAGGGAAATTTGGAGAGGAAGAAGATTGAAAACGAAAACTGTGAGTAAGAGTTGTAAAAATAACTATATTGATAGGGATCGTTTTCAGTATTCAAGAAACACAAATGGGGTTACTCGTTCGGTTGGTTGTTGGAGATTGGGAGAGAGGAGGTTTGGGTAAATGGCGTTTTATGGCAGATCATACAATGGTGAATATGATGTTGTGTTTAGAGAGAACGAGAGTTATGAATCTGTTCTTGAGGTGGTTAGAGAAAAATACAAGCTGAAGCAGATATTGCTACCTACAGAACATGTGCTGCTGACGTATGCGTTGCTTGTTTGGATGAAGGAACCATGCGAGTACACAACACCACAACCACTTGAGATCAGAGATAACAACGACATGGAGTTGTTCATGTCAGTAAGGCTAGACTGCGTGTGGGTGGATATGTACGTGACGTTCAGAGAGGCGGCCTTCGACCGGTACAGAAGACAACGCGCTGAAGAGGAGGGATTCAACCTAGATATGGACACAGGGCCTCCAGCAAAACCTATACCTTGGAGAGGTGATCTATATTTATAAACATCAATGACTTTTTATTGTAGGTTGAGAGTCGCTAATAATTGAATATGTCAATGACATACATGTTTGAAAACGAGGGGGCTCTTACTAGCCAGCGAGGAAATGCTTATGGAGATATGCTCGTCGGGGCAAATGAATGAACTAGAGAGAGCTTCTGAGAGATTTAAAAAGTACTTGGAAGGTAGTTCGTACTTCCTCAATGAAACTAGTTATGAGGCTTCAAAAGATTCAATTTCATAGGGAGCATGGGTATACGAAACCTCAGTCGGGGGTTGTGTGATCAGATTAGGAGATGTGTATAACCCCGGTCGCCAATTTTCTTCGTATCCGCTACGTAAGATGTTAAAGGATGACATGCACTTTATAGTCTGTTATGTGGCCGTTAAATTGTTGAGTAATAGCTGCGTAACCTATTAACAGCTAAATAGTTATTACCGTTTATTATTTAGCCGTTACAATCTTTATTAACCGATATGTACGTTTTTGACGGCTAACATGTATACGTTGGATGAATGGCAGGGGGTGTAGGCAGGATTGTAGCTGGCAAGGGGAAAGGAAAGGTGGTGGAGGACGGTGTCAGTTTGGGGAGCAAAGATGACAGAGCGATTGATTGATGGGAGGATACCCATGTAGAACCACAGTTGGGTGGTAATCCGTCTGTTATGCAGAGTAGGATTATTTGTGAATTACAGCAAATATAAGAAACCATCTAATGTGTAAAGTAGCGACTAACAAGAATTGTTGGTTGTAAACATCATTTGTAGGAGGAATATCGGCTTCTATCAACAACAATGTGGAGTTGTCGAGTAATGTTATGAGGGCCAATGAAAGAGAAAGGGGTGTGATCCGAGATCTTAACAAAGAGTTTGAAATGAGTCCCCAGGAACCAAATGCGATTGAAGATGAACTGATGGAATCGGAGTGAGAAAGTGGCGACTGCCTCGTACCAGGTAACACTATCCGAAAAAACTGAAACTTCTTACAAGTACTAAAATATATGGATATGTGTTGTGTAAAGGCGAGCACGCAACAACTTCAGTCATTGGGGGGGGGAGAAAGGGCAAGGGCATAGTTGTAGATGGTATTAGAGTATGTGCTACAAAACATGGTTGGGATATCGACACGTCCTCTACGAACCAAATTGTCGGGGGAGGGGATGAGACTTTACCTTTACTAGTTGGTAGGGAAAAAGAAAAGAAAAAGTTTTTGGAATTCAAACAGTTTATCCTGAAACATCATTATTAGGTGAAACAAGTTATTTTAGGCGTTAACAAATAAATTTGCAGGAACCAATATAGATAACCAAGAACATATAGAGTTGGCTGTAAACAGTTGTGCTTTGGATCGCGAAGGAGGGATGCTACTTCAGGGACTAGTGTTGGAAGGCGGGAATGCATCCTTGACTAGGGTTTCTTACCCTGGAATGGTCAACAATACCGAAGGAGGTCATTGTGAGGATAATATACTCTATGAAGTTTTATCATTTAACCTCAAAAATAGCAATATTCGTTTTCAATAGGGGTTTAAATTTACAGAAATATTCAATTAATGATTTTGAGTAAAATTTATTGCAGGTGGGATTGATATGGGACAACCAAAACAGTTATACGTTGGTCAGATATTTGACAACAAAGAGGCATTCATGATGCATATGGCCCTCTACGCCATTGCAAACAAATTCAGATTCTTGGTCAAGAAGTCAGAACCTGGCAAAATGCTTCTGGAATGCGTAGGTGCTGTGTGTGGTTAGAGTACTCAACCAAGATTGGAGGGAGCCCAAGGTTTGAGATCAAAACGATGGTAAACATCCACAACTGCACGGTAGATGAAAGTTGGGGATTCCGTAACCATGCAACTTCCACCATCATCGAGAATATGATGAGAGGATGATATAGTGGTACGGGTGTGTGTGCGGGTCAGGCCCGAGCAACCTAGAGATATTATGAGAAACGACCATCGAGTGCCTATCTCGTATTGGAAGGCATGGCGGGCTAGAGAATCAGCTATACACCAATCAGCCGGGAATGCTGAGAGGTCGTATCTCACGCTACCTTCATACTTGGAGTAGTTGCAAGGCATAAACCCTGGGTCAAATGTCGAATTGGAAACCTCACCCGCATTGGATGGAGCACGGAGGTTCAAATATCTCTTCATTTCTTTCGGAGAAAGCATTCAAGGTTACCCTTACATGAGGAAAGTAATAATCTTGGATGGAACGCACCTAAAAGGAAGATTTTCTAGCTGCCTCCTCACGGCATGTGGCCAAGATGGAAACTATCTGATCTATCCACTTGGTTTTGCTATTGTGGACAGCGAGAATGACCAAGCTTGGACTTGTTTCTTTAACAAGCTGAAGTTTGTCATTCCGGACGTGGAGGAACTAGTGTTCGTCACAGACCGTCACACTTCCATCTACTACCTGATCAGAAAGGTAACTCTTAAGGTAACAGTTAACTCCTAAATTGCAGAATAATGGTGTGTTCAAGAGGAGCAGGACTTGTAGCAGGTGTGGCGGGAAAGATCACAACCGCCAACCTGCAAAATGCACATCTAATCAGCAATTTATTATGTAGTAGGAGACGCAATGCGGAGGAAGGGTTGGTCTTTTGTAGGTCAGATCTGGGGCGGCCTTGTTTTGTTGTTTAATATGTATGAAGAAGTTCCCCTAAGCTGTTTATTTGGTGACAACTATGTAAGTACAACAATGGAACATAGTAAGATTTTTCTCCATTAATGAAATATCTCGAGTACTTTTTAATATATGTGTCAATTGTCGCGTATCCACTAAGTTAACATAGAAAAATTAGGATACTTAGTTCTATGGTTGTGTTAACAATTAATAGATATGTTAGCAGGGACACACAAACGTTTGGCCTAATAATAGATTTAACCGAAAACGTAAACAGAACAAATTAAGGTACGAGCATCCAAATGAGTGACAATAAAGAAGGGACAATACAAACAATCAACTAGAAGAGATCTTCTTCCCTGCATCCAGCAAGAATTTGTAAAACTTGATGGAAAGTTCTTTCGAAACATCAGGGATTAGCCTATTGGTTAAGGCTTTGCAACCGTCAATTCCAACCGAAGCGTAAGCATCAATGAGGAGAACAGACATAACCGCCGCATCAGCAGGTGAAGGTGTTTGTGGAATACATTTGCACCTAGAAATGGAAAAGGGCTTGTAGACGGGATTGTTGGACTCTGCAGTTTTGGGCTTGATGAGGTACGGGATCATGCTCGCCATAGGATTAAGTTCCTTTTTCATCAAACTATCGCTCTTGAGTGCAACATTGCAGTCCAACACACTGATTGAGGCAGCCTTCGTGTCAACGCAGATAGCAACCCAGTGCTGCTTGTCGATGTTGAAGGGAAAGTACAAACGCTCTGAAATGCAGTCTTTGAGGCCGTTGATGACTTCCTCTTGGTATTTTAGCCTGGTTTTATCTTTCACAGCAGTTTTAACAAATCTGAAGTGATGTCGCATGACTGTTGTTGGTAGGTATGTGTCGTATATGGACACAGTCTTCACGTTGGGGAGGTGCTCAGATGCTAAGAACCACATAAGGGAATTTATCAACTACATTAAAGATATGGTTTAGAATACGATTGAAGGACATTGTTCATCAATTCATTTAATATGTTTGTCATACCTTGG